>JABSNV010000236.1:0-81299 GCA_024085815.1 Flaveria linearis
TGATCTTTCCCCCAAATTGACCAATGATGAACATGTATGTATTTAGATTAGTAACTTCAAAACCTAATTTCAAGACTTACATTTGCCCTAATTTGATTGATTATATCAGAGTGTTTCCATCTAGGGTTGCAGCAGGAGGTGTTGGAGACAGTGGTGTTAGCTGTTGAAATCCGAATTGATTCGTCGGAGAAAAGGGGAATCTCGGAGATAACATCGTCGGTAAGCATCGAACGGCAGCGGAGACGACGACGCCGGGAAGTCCGGCGGCGGAAGAGATGATGGTGGTGGTGGTTGTTGCGGTGGTGGAGGTTAGTGAATCCAGTGATGTTGGTCTGAAAGCACCGCATGTAGGCGGAGATCGGCGATTCCGCCGCCGCATGCACCGTCGGAAACGGCGGAAGCGGGGAGATAGGCTGATGGTTCTGCCGTTGACGGAGAAGAAGGTTCCAGAACCACCACAACCACAACGTGGTCGGAAGCTAGGGTTCGCCGGAATCACGCCGGCGACGGCGGCGGGAGGGCGGTGACGATGTTTCCAACGACGGGGACGAATCCTCTGCAACCGTGAGCTTTGGGATTTCAACGGCGGAACGGGGTTAACACCTTCTCATGCGCCGCAGATCCGGTGAGCTTCTGAACAACGTCCCTGAAATCGCTCTTGCTGATGTTATACACCGGCGGTTGATGCTGCTGGTGGTTGTGGTGGAGATTCGACGGCTGGATTCATCCAACGACCGGCGGCGACTGGTGGATTTGATGAAGATGATGATCGAACTCAAAGGGTTTTGGATGGTGGTTTGGAAATCTGTGAGATAGCTTGTGAATCTGCTTCAAGTACTGATCTTTACCAGATTAGGGTTTGAGGAGGAGAGTAAGGGGATTGGGGTTTTATTTGTACTGAATGCAGGTGTGGTGGTCGGTGGCACTGTAGCCAACGACATAAGGGATTAATATGTAATATAATAAGTGATCATGGTTATTGGTGAAGTCAAGTTTGTAACCGAAATATGATTCAAACACGGTCGGGCCTTAGAGAAAGTAATAAGATTATTAAATGTGTGCTTGAAGTAATGAATTCAAGCTGTGAAAACAGACTCCTACAATTGTAGAGTAAAGTTGTGTACATCTAATCGTGAAACAATCCAGCCTCTTACTGGAACATATGTAACAGGGAAAGCTAAGTCAAGCATCGGGTATGCCGTAATGTGACTGGTTAGCAATCTAATCCTAGAAATGATCAAATTATATTGTTATTGTTACTTGATTAACTGCATATACGTGCTAACAAGTGTATATTATAAAGATAGTGATCTTTATGTTACATAAACCTGTTTCTATATATGATTATTTTGTTATCACAAAAAACATTTAAATCTTATATATATAACACTTGTCATTGTGGTACAAACTTGATCTTTATGCTTTAAGATTTGGCCTTTATTAGCTTCTTGTTACCGTTATTTTGTAAACAACATGATATATTTACATATAAGTTCATACATGGTGTGGTGCAGCTAGTTGAGTGACAATGAAATTAGAAAGATTGTGTTTTAACATATGTTTTGTTTATGACTTATAATTTTTTTGAGTTGTACCTAGCATATACCAGACTTATAACACATAATTAAGTTTTTTTACTTTTAGGTCTATGTTGCATATGAGTTTTGGATATATGTAGCTGGCTTTCATGATCTAGTGTCTATCTAGTAAGTCGTTTTAATATATTATGACGTAAGAGAAATGATGTCTCGGAGGTGTTCACGTATTATTCACGTTAGATGTTTACTGCTTTACTTTTTTTCTTTAATTTTCTTTGACGTGAATCAACAACGTGGAGATTATTTCCTCTGCATAACCCATACGCCCCAAAAAACACAACTTTTCACTCTCAGAATATAATATACCAATTGTACAAATGCATCAATATAAGTACTAGCACAAGTGGTGATGCTTAACTATGTTTGAGGTAAAATAAGTTTGTAGAAAGGATGAATAATTAAAAGTTGATGTAACAGCTGAGTATATTGGTTATAGGAAAAATGTGTTGTTTGTGGATAGTCTAATAAATTTTAGAATCCATAAGTACATACATACAAACATGTTCAACTATAATAGCAAAATATAGTTCCGAATCAAACCAGATACTATTAGAAAGATATATAGTCAGAGGGTGAATGTTTACTTTAGTTGTTGGTAACATGTCACATTAATGCTAGCTTGCTAGTTGCTTTTTTAACATTCTAGTGTGGGGTGCTCGTACTACTGCTGACTGACATTGATCTGAGTCACTAGATATATGCACACATCATCAATATATCGACCACATCTCAATAAGCTACCCAAGAGTTTTTTACATTGGGGTTTTCTAGACGCACCGTATTAAATTTGAAAAAAACCGACTCAAACCGTGACATGTTGGTAAACCGTGACATATTGAAGTCTAAAGGTCACGGTTTGGACAAACCGTGACATATTGGGTTTCAGAGAATGTGTGGCACCTCGGAGTGGGTTAATTATTAGGAGTGAGTTTCTTGGTTTTGGCGGTGTATATGTCACGGTTTGACCAAACCGTGACATATTGGGTTTACAAACATAAAAACAATAAATAAATATAAAAAGCTAAAAAAACAAATAAAAAACAAATTTACTGGAACTTACGCCTACGCAATATGAGCTCTAAAATACACATATACACACACAATAAATAAAAGGTCCCTTCGATGTTAATTTTAATATATAATATATATATGTATATATATATAACGATGACAAAATCCTATGAGACTGGTGATGGGTATGCAATGGGAGCATAAACTGAATTGAAAAACTTTTCATCCAAAGGGCTCTATTTACAAACATAAAAACAATAAATAAATATAAAAAGCTAAAAACAAACAAAAAACAATTTACTGGAACTTACGCCTGCTGCAATTATGAGCTCTAAAGATACATCAATCACCACCCATGCAATTATGAGCTCTAAAAATACACATATACACCAACAATAATACAAGTCCGTTCGATGTAAATTTAATGTGTATATATATATATGTATATGTATAAACGATGACAAATCCTATGAGACTGGTGATGGGGTATGCAATGGGAGCAATCACCATTGTCGTCGACTCGATCATATCTATCTGAGCATAACTTTTTTTGATCGAGCTATGAAGGTAATTCCAAAGTTTGTTTTTTTAAATGGGTATGAAGTTATTTGAAGTAATGTAATCCGATTAATTATGACACCTTCTACTTATGATTGGACTTGTAATGATAACTTCTTAGTAGACATCTTTAATACTTGTGAAAAGCTATTAAAGTGATGTAATCAAATGTTTTTTATTTAAAATTTTTTTGAATATTTCAAAGTGTCACGTTTGGCCAAACGTGACTTTTGATTCGAAAAAATATCTCAAAGTGTCACGGTTTGGCCAAACCGTGACCTTTTGATCCGGTTTCTCCCAAAGTGTCACGGTTTGGCCAAACCGTGACATATTGGGCCGTCTCTCCCAAAAACACCCGCGATGTCCCCAGCAGGACCCTTTACATTTATAAGTCCATAAACTTTTTTACCGCTTTCTAGAATTATTATGTCAATCATTTTGGATCTCCCTAGCCTAAATGTGTCATCCATAGCGTCTCGTAGGCTCTCCACGATAGAGAGAGAGGGGGGTCAATGTATGTACATAAAATTTCACGCGAATTGTGTAAAGTTATCTAAACCGTAAATCTATAGAGTTTATTTTAATTTAATCAAGGCTTGTTTATCATTGGGTTACCAATCTAAGTGACTTAGCTAGCTAGGTTCATATATATATATAAATTAAATAAAATATTCCTTCTAAATGATATTTTAACTAAATTTAAAATTAAAATTTAATGTTTAAGGTTTATAGTACTATGTAAGTTTCATTTCTTTTTAATCAATGCTTCTTACTGTTAGTCGATTATATCGATCATGATATTATTGATATATTTAAGGAGATTATCTTGTAAATATTTAGTCAATTGTGTTAGTTAGAAATGATTGTATTTTCCTGATTAGCTTCTAGTTTAGTTATCATTTTGTATTATATTATACGTTGTTTGGAATGAAACCAAGGAATATCATTTATACTGGTATCACCCTCCTTTGGGCCTGATTTTGATCTTGCCACCACCTCCATTCCTTCCTTCACCCTCTAACCGTCGACCACTATGGGAGACAAAAAAGAAACACCGAAACCAGCACATCCCGAAAACCACAGCTGCTTCATCCCGTTTTCACTCTCATGAACATACAACACAAGGGTTGTATTCTTGACGGTGTTAAGTGTCCTACCCTACGTGGGCAAACTCTTTATGCTCCCGCCACGGTTACGATGTTGTGATCATATCTGATTTTCTCTTAATCAAATGCTTCATATATGATTCAAAAAGGTTAATGTTTGTTTGTCACTTGATGAGATCTATTTTAATAATGCAAAATAACTATCAGTCACATGACTACTTTATAACATGTTCACATCATCTTCACCTTAGTTGCACTTAGAATTGTCCATGTGTCTTACCACAATAAACACTAGTACAAAGAAGCAAATGGGGCGGGTAATGTAAAGTCCTTAAAAACGATCGATCTTACTTCGTGATAGTTGCACTTGATAATACGCGAAGACGGGTGCGCGAATGAATCAACCGAGAGAACAAAACATTAAGCACAATATCATCGTAATTCAAATGTATATATCATGTGTCGAAAGATTACAATGATAATCGATATAGAATCGATCTCACACGAAGGTGGAAAATCACAAAATGTGATCTGCTCGACTTGAGCGAAAAAAAATAATTGAAACTCTCGGTTGAAATAAGAAATGAAATGGCACCCCCTCATTCGCAAGTTCACAAGCAATATATATATTAAATTCTCTACTGTCGCATGCATGCATATCTCTAACTTTTCGCATTGCATGCTTGCGATTTCAATTTCCACGTGGAATTCCATTTCGCATGTAATTGCTTTCTGCATTATTGTCTCATGCCAAGACCAAGAATACCACTTTCTTTTGTCAGCTCCACTAATTGCATTTCATATATATATAAGAAACAATTTTGTCGCATGCAATCTTTATTCCATTATTGCATTGACAGATCCACTAAAATTGTCGCATGCAACTTTAATTAATTCATTTGTCGCATGCTGCGATTCGCTTTGCATGTGATTTCAACCGATATTTCGCATGCATCATACTTTCGCATGCCATTATCTTCCACTTTCGCAGCATGCATATTTTATTCAATTTCGCATGGAGATTTCGCTCACTTTTGCAAGCAGTTGTCGCGTATAGATCTCAGACGAACAGATTTCTCGCGACTTTGTTGCACGAGATCAACAACGATATTGTAATCCAAATATTTTGTCCCTTACAATCTCCCCCTTGGATTATGATATCGTTTTGTCTATAAACACAACTTGAATCTTCAACAAAACCTTTCGGATGGAAGGTTCTCGCAGACGCGGATTTCGAATTGGATGCAACTTGTAGCTTCAATCTTCATAAAATCATCCAACTCGAATTGAATTCTAGTGGTTCTCGGTTTCGGATGGAACTTTGATGAAACCGGATAATTTGCAACTTGTTTAACGTCCTCGAACGGAAGATCGCGGAATAATGATCCGTTGTATCAAGAGCAACACCTTGCTCTGATACCAATGTAAAGTCCTTAAAAACGATCGTCTTACTTCGTTTGATAGTTGCACTTGATAATACGCGAAGACGGGTGCGCGAATGAATCAACCGAGAGAACAAAACATTAAGCACAATATCATCGTAATTCAAATGTATATATCATGTGTCGAAAGATTACAATGATAATCGATATAGAATCGATCTCACCCGAAGGTGGAAAATCCAAAATGTGATCTGCTCGACTTGAGCGAAAACAACAAATAATTGAAACTCTCGGTTGAAATAAGAAATGAATGGCACCCCCTCATTCGCAGTTCACAAGCAATATATATATTAAATTCTCTACTGTCGCATGCATGCATATCTCTAACTTTTCGCATTGCATGCTTGCGATTTCAATTTCCACGTGGAATTCCATTTCGCATGTAATTGCTTTCTGCATTATTGTCTCATGCCAAGACCAAGAATATCCCACTTTCTTTTGTCAGCTCCACTAATTGCATTTCATATATATAAAGAAACAATTTTGTCGCATGCAATCTTTATTCCATTATTGCATTGACAGATCCACTAAAATTGTCGCATGCAACTTTAATTAATTCATTTGTCGCATGCTGCGATTCGCTTTGCATGTGATTTCAACCGATATTTCGCATGCATCATACTTTCGCATGCCATTATCTTCCACTTTCGCAGCATGCATATTTTATTCAATTTCGCATGGAGATTTCGCTCCATTTGCAAGCAGTTGTCGCTTAGATTGCAGAGAACAGATTCTCTCCACTTTGTTGCACGAGACAAACGAATTGAATCCAAATTTTGTCCCTTACAGGTAAAATGGCTATAATTATAAGGGGTGGTTTTTAGCCCGCTCCATATGGCTACACAGCTTATAATATTTTCACATGGGGCGGTTGCATAAGAGGTGTTTTTTGAACAACCCCCCCCCCCTGTACATCAAAAGGGCCAACTATGAAACCCTACCCTTATGTTTAAATAATGGAAAAAAATATTGTTATTATTTAAGATGTAGACATAATTACTTGTACAAACCGCTCAATTAACAAAAAATTAACACATTGCGTATCACATGTTTCATATATTAATGTATCATACATTGTGCATCAAACATTCAAAATCAATTCAATATACAACATCTAGACACAAAAGCACGTATAATACATATACATATAGACATATATGTATACAAAAACATATCAATATTTGCATGATTATATACATTCACACACATTAGCTCAAGAACACACACTAACTACAAACTGAATTACCCAATCATAAAGAGACATGATAATTACAACAGTAATAATAATACAAATACACATAAGACGAATTATAAAAGAACATACCAAAGAGTATGGCTATTACGGATGGTTGCTTGGGAGATCAACTGGTTGACTATCCTTCAATACTTGATCAGCCCTCAACCCTTTCATCCCCAATCACACCTCAAATCTTCAACCAAAAACAAAAACCATGTAAGAATCCAAAAAATCCAACTTACTAAAGTACGATTTCATCATTTTACAATAATTTTTCACTACAGATCTATAAAATCAATAAAAATTAGGTCTCATAAATAACATCAAACAACTTAACATCTCTAAAATCAACACATCACTCGTCTCTAAAGGGGGATCTTGTGAAGAAGGATGGGGTGTGAGAGCAATAAGATGTTGCTGAAGATGTGGTAAAGGATATTGGGCCGTAGGGTTTTGTCGTTTTTATAGGGTTTCGAAACCATCCAATTTGTATTCATTTAAACTTTGAAAAGGCTATAAGGGGCTTTCCAAAACTGCCCCTAAAGGTAACATAAGGGGTCGTTACGCCCAATTTGTACTCATTTAATTTTGAGAAAGCTTTAAGGGCGATCCAAAACCGCCCCTAAAGGTAACATAAAGGGTAGTTTCGTCTAATTTGTACTTATTTAAATTTTGAGAAAGCTACAAGGGGCGGTCCAAAACCGCGCCTAAAGGTAACATAAGGGACGATTTCACCCAATTTGTAACCATTTAAATTTTGAGAAGGTTATAAGTGGCGGTTTTTTAAACAACCTTCCCTTCAAAAAATTAGGTCCGCAACTTAAATAACTTTTTGTACTAGTGAAATTTATTATTTTGGTACTAAATGTTGTGTTCATCGCAGCATCGCGCGGGTTTTAAATTAGTTTTGGTAAAAGTATTGACTTTAAAAAGTTTTCTTATATCATTTAATACTATGATAATCAAGATAATTTCTTTTTAAAAATAAAGATTTTATGTAAAAAAACTTTGGTAAGACTTAATTTTGTTAGAATATAGTTTAATTTATAGCTATGATCATTGTTAAAACTAAAATACTCTAAAAAATATATAAAAAGGTTTATGTATTTATAATAATATTTTTATACCATTGTTTTTAAATATAGTTGTTAACTTGTAGATATATAATAATTTTATTGAATGTTATCTATAATATATATTAGATTATACATATATATATATATTATATATATATAATCTATTATATAATTTTTTTTTATTTTAAACCACGTCATACATGAGCATCTGACGTAATTAACAAATATAGAAATAACATTAGATCACCATATATCAAATTAACAAATTGATTGTAAATATTTTAGATGTAAAGAAAAAATAGTTGGCTGAAAAAATTAATCTGTAAGAAGGATATTTTATACATTTTGAAACCAAATTTTTTAACTCATATATACCATATATTACAAATATTTTGAAATATCATATAAATTCAAACCAATTTCAAATATCATGTACACTCCTACAAAAATTTTGAATATCATATACACTCAACTCGAATCAAATTTAAAATATCATACATTTTTCTTTAATAATGAAAATATCATATTTTCTAGTAAAATTTCTTTCGTTAAAAGAATTTACAATAAGTCTTTTCTACCAATGTATTACTCAATGCTTTGAAGTTTCATATTTATCTATTTCTATATCTTATCATATTCGTTTAAAGAAAATTACTTATTAACGAGTTAAGGCCCATCTGAAATTTATTTCAATAATCGTTGATTTTTTAAATTATAATTTTGATTTGGTATATAAGGTTTTAACATTTTAAAATTCTTAAATTTCTCAAATAAAATTTTAACGGTAATAAATTATTAATTCTTTTTATAAAATTTAAAGATAAACCTAATAGCTTTAATATAAATGTACTTTTTTATTACTAACCATATTCATCGAGATGTTTAACTAGTGTTTTTTTATATAACCTAAAAGATGATAATATCTATTATAAATTTATGACTATCATCGTAATAGTTCTTGAATATACATAATAATAAATATAATAAAAACGATATCATATATAAAATAGTAATGAAAGAAAACTGAATGTGAAATAAAATAAGTGACCGATTTGGACGGTTTCATATTTTTAAGTCAGACCATGAACACACTTATTTTGAATTATAAGGGTCTACTGATTTTTTTCTACTTGTCCAGGACCGCAGAGCTTTGAATAAGGACGACCTTCTAAGAGACTTAACCCTTACGTAGAGTATCTAATAAGAAAATATTCGGATCCTATAATCATTCTAGTTTAGAGCGTCCAGGGCCGGCCCAATAGAAGGCCAAGGTGAAGCTAGGGCTTGGGGGCCCCAAAAATATAGGGCCTTCAATTTTAAAATTTTCTTTTCGTATTTATATATGTATTTGGGTCTTTGGACTTCTCTTTAACTCTGTATGGGTTTCCTTCTTGTAGGATATTGGGATATGAGATTTCAGTCTTTCTAATAGCCCAAAATAATACAAAAGCGGAAATGAGGAGACAAACATTTACATATGATGAGATCACCAGACATTCAGGAGACGAATAGTCATCAACAATTACTCGACTACTCACTTACTCACTTGAATTTTAATTTCGGTGCACCATGGACGGAGATTTGAGGCTCAGGCCGTCAGGGCGGTGCCGATTAGGTGCGATGGCCGAACTAATATCTTCTCGTCTTCTCTAATAAATTAGGTGGCGGACCGTGGACGGAGTTTTGATTTCAACCGACTTTCAGAATGTGGCGGTGGTGCACTGCCGACAGCCAAAACCTTATCGCCTTCTCTAAGGGCTTTCATTCCTTTCAACTTTCAAGGTAAGTTTTGATTTTGACTTTTAAATACCTCTATTTAGTGTAGATTTGCATTACTTACTCACCGATTTAGTTTCGGGAGTTGGAAATATTTACTTAGGAATTATCCATTTGATTCTTAGTTTTCAATTTGGAATTAAGCAATTTCTTAAATTCTTGTTCTTAATATTTGATGTATGAGTTAAGCAATTAGCTTACCTTTTTGCAATCTTGGTTTTTATTTTACTGAATTAATACTCGTTAGACAACTAATCAGACTACTATTTGATTTGTTATTTTATTGAATTAGACATTCAGTTTGTATTGTTAAAATGAACTATTGAACCAGATGTTTAAATATTATACTTAAAAAGTTCAATGTCAAATCGATTTCGAAAGTGTCCAATTGCATTAGAAAAGGCAAAAAAGACAAAAGAAGAAACTTTAAATGAATCGGTAAGAGGATCACTATTAAAATTCGTAACAACTACGTATACAAATAATACAGATATTGATGAAAACCTTGATGAACATATAGATTTGGATAGCCCTACAAACCTTGATGAACATATACTTTTAAAAGGGTTTTAATACAAAAAATTTTTATAAAAGAAAAGGATTTTAATAAAATGTTTTTGAAAGGGGCCTCATTTTTTAAGTTCGATTGACGTCCCAAAAAACATTGAGCCGGCCTGATAGCGTCATACATGATCATGTGATGCGAATGGATTCTCTTTTTGATCTAAAGCAAAAGCTGTCATCGGAAAGAGTTTATAGTTACTTGTGTTAGAAGAAATCAAGCATCTAGATTGAGTTTCAAAGTTCTCTTACTGGAAGCAAGTCGATTATTGGAAAGTCAAAGTAGGTATTTAAATATACTTTGACATGATCTTTTTATCCTATTAGCATGTTTCTAACTTCTAAGTTGATGGTTTATTCATTTGATCATCTATGTATAAAATACAACACGGAGTAATAACACTAACTATTTCTTTTTAGTTTTGTCATGTATGAGCTTAAATGGTGATAACTAATAGTGTGATTATGGTTTTCACAATAAATATGAAAGAGGTTTAAATACAAAGTATATTTTTATTACAAAGTGTGAAAATACACAATGAGTCAAAAAATTAAAAAAAATATATCTCACAATCTAAATCGAATTTCAAAACAGTATTTTCGAGCTTTTGTTTCTCTAGCCGTCCTCACTGAGAAAAAAAATAAATGAAAAATAAAAAAAATAACGTGTTTTTATTGTGTCATTTATGAAAAACACAATGACATCATTGCATCATTATGAAAGACCCAATGAATCATTGTGTCATAAAAAGGCACAATAAAAGAAATTTTATTTTTTTTTATTTTTTTCTGAAAGAGAATGATGAGAGAAACAGAGACTCCGAAGTATTTTTTTTTTGAAATTTGATTTAGATTGTAAGATATAATTTCTTTATGACTTTTTTAACCCTATTATGTCTTATCATACTTTATAGCAAAAATATATTTTAAAAAATAAACTCACCCATAAAATATTAAGGAATAATTTAACTAGGTAGACATGTTCACATGGCACCCTTCAAGGCTCCAACTAAAAAGGGCGTACCTGGTGCTGCAAAGAGCTCCCGCGTTTTCGCAGGGTCCAGGGAGGGTCCGTCCCATTTAAGAAAGATGTACGCGGTCTTTCCCTCACATTTTATGGGGAGGCCGTTTTCACGGATCGAACCTGAGACCTTCGGTCCCTTAGGAACAGCTTTCATCGCTGCGCCAAGGCTCCAACTATAAACTTTAATTAGAATATAGTTTTTTAATTAATCATTTCAGATTTTTTTTTGAACGGCTAAATTGGAATCACTCAGGGATCACTGGAGTATCATCGTGCCATCAGTGTTACCACGCGATCATATTCCACCACTAAGTCACCAATTCGGGAGGAAACTCATAATTATGAGAAAACCCTCCTTTGTGAGATTCGAACCCATAACTTAATAGGCCCTAAGTCTTATCCCACCACCAAGATGCCGCTGAGCTATAAGCGGAATATTAAAAGGATTAGAGGCGACTGTGCCCACATGCTAATGTCAATCTAGGATTGAACAAAAGATTCCACTCCTGCCAAATAACAAATCTTGTCACTTAATGAGTCAGTTAAGTGGTATGAGTTAAAAACTCTTTGAATATAATTATGTTTAAACCTTGTTAGAAGTAGTTTAACAGGGTTTTTTTAATTAAAAAAAAATCATGCATCAATAGTTTTAACTAATTTTAAAGATGAATGAAACACGTATATATTTATAAAGAAATACAACACTAATATATGTTGGTTAGATAACTCAAGTTAAGATATGTTATAATTAGAAAACTTAACCGGACTATATCTTCGGATACAATATCATATTAGATAGGTAATATACCTCATTGTTCAACCGAGTTAATCAACAAAAATAACATGGTTTGTAAGATTAATCGGGTTCTATGATCATATAAACTCGTATTTCAAAAGGAATCAACACTTATTACTCTTATGACTAGTTTTAAGAATGAATGATTTTTGTTCGACTTTTCAGATAATTGTTAATGATTTTCATTTGTTCACATAACAAGTTTTATGTTACTTCAAAAAAAGTAGGTTTTCATTAAATATGACGTTGTTTCCTTTTAGTTAATCAACTTTCAGGACTTGCCAAGTTCATCGAAAACTTTAATGGTTGCATGTCGTCAAACTCAAAAAACTTGAGTGAGACTTTATGTTATATTTACATATAACACACAGCAGATGACTTTAAAACATTCAATCTTAAAATCATTACACAATTAAAACTTTACAAACAGACACTCGTCAAGGATGTTTATTGTCCCAAATAACTCGGAGATGCCTTGTCACATCAAACTATGACTCATATCGAAACATGTAATAAAAGTGTGATTTTATTTACTCACACCGAAACATGTAATAAATGTGAGTTTGTAGTTTAAAATTTACGACGAATGAACATTAATATTTCCCACTTAGTTATAATTTAATAATATAATATTGATATGCTTATAATTGAAGAATTTGATTTAAACAAAGTAGAAGAGGTCTAGTAAAATTAAAACTTTGGTTTAATAAATTAGCTCTTATCAGTTTAAATAGATAATTACTAATATTAAGCCCCGAGTTACAACGGGAAGGGCATAAAACCATGATAAGTAGCATCAATTACACATCATCGTCAGTAACCACAATCACTGAAAAAACTCATACTAAAAACAAAATAGAAAAACAAAAAAAAAATAAAACAAATGAAAAGTATATGTAAAAAATTTGAACCACACAGGCGAAACGCCAAACATCTGAAGCGATAAGTAAGTCGGTTTAAGACCAGCGCCTTGCGACGGAGCCATTAAACGGGCAAAAATAAGCGTAACAGCATTGAACCACACACGCACGTTGTGTAGTATTAACTCGCAAAATTTAGATCAAAACGTAAAAGAAAATTTTTTAAAATACGAAAAGTATTGGGAACAAAGTTGAAAGTAAAAAATATTATGGCTAAATAATAAAAGATGTAAAAGTATTGGGTAAATAAAAAGTTAAAAATTTAATTAAAAAAGAAAAAAAGTGGGTACACACCACCAATCACATGATGCATAACCAAGTTGATAATTAATGTATATATAATTAGTTAATTTATTACATTATTTAAATAGAATTTGAGTTGGGTTAGTATTAGTTCGTGTGTAGTATAATATAAAGTTATGTATTATGTTTTATTAATCGAGCTCAATAATAAGAAAAAAATCAAAGTATGTTTCTTTAAATTTACATGTTTATACATACGTTCGATTTGATCAAATTGTTTTACTTCAACAATTGGTATTAGAGCTAAATATCACGAGCTATATAAGCTGATCAAAATGCATTACAAAGTAAAGAGAAGCAAAGCCTAAACTCACCAAATGTTAAACCAGTCTATTACTTGATGAGACAATATATATATATATATATATATATATATATATATATATATATATATATATATATATATATATATATATATATATATATATACTATATTAATAAGCATTTGGGGAGGGCAAGATGGTCATTTCACCAAAAACTCTTAAATTTAAGAGTTTTACAACTATTAAAACACAATGTACAAGTTCTTAAGCTTTGAGTTTGAGATCCTTTTTTGAAATCCCCATTCTACAAAATTAAAATTCTATCAGATCCACTTTTTGAAATCCCCATACTCAACAACCCCTTCAACCTCTCAAAGTTTTTGAAATCCACTTTTTTGAACTTGCACTGATGCCCTAACCCTAACCCTAATCCGGTTTACCCTGAGCAAGTTCCTCAACAGCAGCAACAGCCGGAACAAGAACACGCTCCGATTCACCCCCCTCCCGGTGTTCCAGTGCAGAGCGACCCGAATCAAGTCGCTGCTTACCAGCAAGCGTATGCGCAACCGCATTATCAGAGTGACCCTAATTACTACTACCAACAGTATCAGCAACCGCAGCCGTAGAGTTATCCGGATCCGGGGGTTCATCAGGGTCAATCGCAATGGCAGTCGCAGCAGGGGCAGCCTGCTGATTACGGGGCTACTGCGTTCTACCCTCCGGTAAACATTATCGTTTTTTGTTGATTGAATTGTTTGTGACTGTGGGTGTTTAGGAATTAGGGTTTCGTTTTTGGGTTTTGTGATGAATTAGGGTTTCTTTGTTTATCTGAGTGTGTAAAAGTTTTATTTGTTTAATCTTGTTAGTAGAGTTTCATCCACTTGATTGTTTAGTTAGTTGTTAACTTTTAGATGATATTATTGAATTTAGAGTTATAGTGTAGATAATATCCTATTACATAGTTTTGTTGTGTTTGGATGGAAATGTGGACTGATTGTGGTTTGTATAGTTTGTGAAGGTATAGAATACTAGCTCTGTCATATATAGCTAAGACTTAAGAGTTCTTAAGTTCTATGGTAATGGGTGCTTGTAGTTTTAGGGGGTTATTTGGAAGGGAGTTTTAAAAGTCATAATTGCAGCTTGTAGAATTTGGATCAGATAATCGGCTTAAAGATTAGGGATCTCTTAGTAAATGTACGTTTATCTCAATAGTTGGTTTGTTTAGCTACTTTTTTATCCACATTCTCAAATTTGTTTTTCTGATCACAATATCATATAAGTCAGAAAAGCAATCAGAATCAATTTTGGCACTAATAGATCCAGTCATGATAATCAGTTGTGATGTACATCCATACATCTTTTTAAGTGATGAGTGGAAATTTTATTAATGGAATCATGAATGGTTGTTATATATGCTGAGAAAAGATTTTTGAATACAAGTATACCTTCCGCTCCATAGCAAGAATTTTGTTTGGAAAAAGGCCATATATGTGTGTGTATTGCTTGGCATAAATGTTTTTGTTTTGCCACTTGGTCTGATTTAATGCATCTAACGATATGCTCCGCTTTTTGAGACCTGAAGAAACCATCAACATGTATTAACAACTTGACATCCACAAACATGTTTAAGGCTTTAAGCTATGTGATCTTGGATCTATTATTTGTTTGTTTTATTAGTAAATCAACCACTTTTTTCACTTACTTTGCTGATTCTGCTTATTTATTGAGCACAATACAATCATCTATTTTGTAAAAGAGGGATCACTTGTTTCATTGATCATTTTGTGAAATATGCAACTTCAAACTTAAATTTCTTTCAGTAGAAAATCTTAACAAAAGAAAATTTAATTTTAACTATCTTGAACAATACCAAAATGAAGTGTGCGAATGTACTATATATATATTTCCTGTAGGTCAATGGTATTCTTCAACAAGCAATGAGGAACATAGAATGCCATGCTGTTTATGACATTTATGCCTTGCTAAATGTTCTTCATCAGCTACAATCAAATTTAGAATCACAGGTTCGTTGAATGAAAACATGATTCCTTCTTTCTCCTTTTTTATGTTTACTATTTGTATATTTTATTTGTTATTGATGCCCTTTTGTGACAAACTGTATCCTAATTAATAGAATCATATTAAAGGTTTAAAGCATTTTAAGAAATTACTGACAGGTTTAATCTGTTCAATGTATGTCATTGTTAAGAATCTGGACGAGGTATGCTTTTTAATGTTTATTTCATCATTTTTTTTGTTTTTTTAATACTTTTTCCCCAGAATGGCTTTGAATCTGAAATTGTTGTAACAGGTATTAGACATCAGACTCATTGGCACCGTGTGTTAATGATCGAGTAAAAAGCAAGAACATTCATAAAGGTTTTGTTGTTCAGCGTACGTTTGTTTCCTCATAACAAAACATTATCAAAATGGGTTAGCATTAGTATGGACGGGTCAAAAAGCGTAATTTGAAAGTAGCGTGTCAAAATTGATTTTGGTTTGACCGGATGTGTTGCCCATAAACATTTTGTCTCAAGATGTTAGTGGAAGCTGCTGAAGTATTTGTTTGGTGCATATTGTTGATTTTTTGGATCTTCTAATTGAATTCTAACTACTAGATGTTAGTGGAAGCTGCTGTAAATTAATTAATTAACTATTAGTATGTCTTTTTAATAAATTCTTAGCAAATTGAAATATATGAACACAGTTGGTACAAGAAGACTATTTTTGTCCATTTTCTACTTTGTTTTGTATCTCAATTTTTCATTAATGGTACATATGGTGTGAGGATAAAGGCATGTTATCAATTCTAGGAAATCATGTATAAATTTCAAGGGAAGAACAGACGTCACAACAATAAATGAATGACAATATGAATACCTTCTAAAAGGAAAGGCACCGAAGCACAAGACTAGGGAAGTAACAACATAATTACTTATGAAAACCAGAGGACACATGATTTAAAAAATAATTATGCTGAGGACACATAATTACCTAACTCTAAAAATCATATATTGAGATGTTGCACTTTATATCCTAAGGTAAATAGTTATAATACCAATATGTAGTTGTAACACATAAAACAAATTATGCTACATAAAACAAATTATGTTGCATATTGTATTTAGTAATGTGTCTTAACTTATTAGACATTTTTTGAAACTGAAATTCATCGATTCACATACAACTACGCAAGGTAAGAAATAATTGTAAAACAAAAACATTAGTATATCGTCACCCCGTCGCATCGCACGGGTTCCTACTAGTATATATATATATATATATATATATATATATATATATGTCTCGTTCCTTCACAGAGCTAAATTTTTCAATCACTAAAGACTATCGCCTTTTGAAATTAGAAAATTAAAGACTATAAATGGTAAAGGGGGTGAAAATAGAAGATACAAAAGAGTGAGGTCATATCTATAATATTGTCCTATGATAATTCATCTACTTTTGTATGACTGTGTACTGAAATAGTAATAGCTAATGATAAAGTACTTCATTTCCTATTCAATTGAAACAACATCTCGTCGTCATATCCCCATTTAGGTCTACAACACATGTTGTCGTTAATCGTTATAGCTTTCATCGGCATATATAGAATCATATTATATGAATCATATTCTTGTAGTGTCGGTAAATATCTACTTGCAAAATGTTTATCTTTAGAATTTAATTATTAAATCTCTTTTAGTTGACATTGAAAAGAATGACATATTTCCAAACTTGAATGTGATATTTCCAATTACTTTAGTGTTCACAATTCATTCTTCATAACAATGTAATATACTTACACTAAAATTTTAATTAGATCTATATAGTATTTTACTAACGCTTCGACTGTTTACTAACTAACTAACAAGAAAATGGTGGGAGACAGTGGCGGATTTAGAATAAAAATTCAGGGGTAACGTAAAATTTTTTTTACCGTACATTTATCGAAAAACACGATAATAAAAAGGTTCGAATGAATATCATTCAAACCAAATTTATTTGGTATTGAAGGAAGTGATCCCAAAGAAATTAAAATCGAAGGAATAGTTTACACAACATCATTATTAATTGGTTGCATATCATTATCATTATTAGAATCAATATAACTGGTTGCATATCATTATCATTATTATAATCAATATCATTCTTTTAAAATTTTCTTTTAAATAACAATTGTCAATAATAACTTGGGTTTTCATCTTTCAAATCCCTAATTTTATAACAAATAACACAAAAAATTACAAATTGTATTTGAAAATAACACAATTCAAATCCCAAATTTCAATATCAAATCTCTAATTCATATTTTAAATCGGTACTTTATACACCTAATTTCATAAGCCTAAATATTAGAAATTAAACCAAATAACCATTAAACATTATCATGCTCTTGAAATATTTCAAATCACTAATTTGTATAACATATAACACTAAAATATTAGAAAATGATCAACATAAACTCTAAATCCTAATTTCATAGTGTAATAGAGTAAAAAAATAGAGATTTTTACCTTGAAGTGTACGGTGAAAGATCATAGGTCGGCGGTGGAAAGGGTCGTCGCAGCAAGCGACAGGTCGGCGGCCGGTGTGCCGGACGACCGACGGTTTAAGGCTTCAGCTGTAGAGGGAGGGTCAGCCGGTGTGGGTGGTGAGTGGCTATGGGAAGTGTCGATGGCCGATGAATGTTTATTTTTTCTCAAGTTTTATATTTGATTTTTTTATTTGGGCTAATTAGTTATTAGTTTTAGGCTTTTTAAATTGTTTGATTTTTTTTTGTCTTAATTGTTATTTTAGGCTTGTTGATTATTATTGTATTGGACTATGGTTATTTTGGTCTTATTAGTTATTAATGTTTTTATAAAATATGATATTTTTAGTAAAAATACTAGACTATTTTTTATAAAATTAAAAACTTTATATGAAGTGTTGAGTTTAAAAAAATTTAGGGGTAACGTAATTTTTTTCCAAGGGTAATGTAATATTTTTTCAGGGGTAATGTAATATTTTTTCAGGGGTAACGTAAACTATAAATTTAATTTTTTTTATACAAATCCGTATTTTTTACATTACCCGTTAAAAGTTGAGGGTTAGCGGAGGCTACCCCTCCTATCAAGCTAGATCCGCCCTTGGTGGGAGATATCGATCAACCTTAACAAAAAGGGATATGAAGAAAAGTGAAGTTCAGCTTAAATTGACGAAATGTCAAACAACAGGTTTTTTCGTCAATCGTCGTAGAAACATTAACCATCACTATAGGTTCAACTAAGTTTCATTTGCACAAGAGATTTTTAGTATCACAAGCATAGTCTCCCTTATGGCTGGGTACATTTGTTATTGTCGTAACAACCAATCTCTTATGATAAAAAGACATACCGAAAATGATAATGATGCTTAGTGTCTTTGAGAAACAACCCCATCCTATAGTTGATCTTTTGGTGTTAATGGATCAGGTTGGATGTTAAGTACACTACTGACTAATTCACCCATAAGGGATCGTTAGTGGGACATTGAAATTGTCTTGTGTTAGAGAGAAATTTTTGTCACAAAAAGTAATTTGGATTAATTACTTGTGTACGTTGATAAGTCCGCTCATGGGTCTATAGTGGGTCGTATAATGTCGTAATGAGTTGTTTTAGTTACAGCAGTTCTTATTAAAGTATAACAACTTTTTTGGTGTTATTGACAACAACTATATGTAGAGGTGGCAAAAAAACCGGTTCGGTAACCGGTTCGGCCGGAAAAACCGAAACCGGTTTGGGCCCAAACCGGTCCGAAACCGGCCCGAACCACCGGTTCCTCCCCGGGTTTCCAATCTCAAAATTAAAACCGGTTTTTGAACCGAACCGGTTCCAAACCGATTTTCAAACCGGTTTCAACCCGGTCTTCAAACCGGTCCCAAACCGGTTTTCAACCCGATTTTCAAACCGGTTTTAAACCCGGTTTTCAAACCGGTTACCGTTGCGTAACGGCTATATAGCCGTCTTTTTTTTCATTTTTTGACCATTTTTTTGATGTTTTTTACCATTATACCCCCACTAAGTTAGTATATATATGTATTTGATGTTTTGGTTGAATCATAACAACTTATACCACTCTCTACTCTCAAAAATCTCAAAAACGCTCTCACAAATACTTTCATTTTAAACACTCTGATAAAAAATCTCTCAAATGGCTTCATCAAGTGCTCAATCATCCGTTGGTTGTGAAGCGTCTTCAAGCAACGTGGTGGTAGCAATCCTTCCTACGAATAGGAACCCCGAAATATGATGCAATTACGATTTATGTCAATTGGCTAGCGGTCCAAACAAGGCTCGTTGCAAGTTTTGTCATAAGTTTTTCAAAAAAGATGCGAACACAACGTTGAAAAACCATATTATAAATAAAGGTCAAGCTTCGTTGACAAACGAAGGAATATTTGGGCTTATAACGTTGATGCGGTTCGGGAGCAAATGATGTATTTTGTAATTCAAGAAAGCTTGTCATTCAAACATTTCGACAACGAACGTTTGCCTTGACTTATTCAACGAACGTTTGACTCGACTTATTCAACGAACTCTCCAACCACGTTACACCAATGTAAGTCGTACTACTCTTCGAAGAGATTGTTTAAAATGTGGAAAAAAGCTAAAAATGAATTAATATCTTATTTTAAAATTTTACAAACCGGTGTTAACTTAACTAGTGATGTTTGGTCGACACCTCACGGTTCACCGGACTCGTACATTTGTGTCACCGCCCATTGGGTTGAACCCGATTCGTGGCAAATGATGAAACGTACGATTGCATTTGAATTGTTTGATTATCCTCACACCGCCAAAACATTTTTTATCTTATTGATAAAGTTATTCAAACATATAAATTAGAAAATAAAATATTTTCTATATCTTTTGATAATGCATCAAATAACACTCTTGTGATAGATCATTTGAAATTAAAATATAAACCAATGTGTGAGGGTGTGTTTTTTCATAGTCGATGTGTTGCGCACATCATAAACTTAGCCGTTCAAGACGGTTTAAAGACGATTGAAACAGTTAAACATTGTTTTAAAAGAATGTTACGTGATATTTTTAGTAATAACCAAAGATATACTAAATATCGCAAGTTTTGTAAAGACGCAAATACTAAATGTTTAGGCCCGAATTGGGACGTACCAACACGATGGAATTCCACTTGTAACATGTTTGAAAAGGTTATTGAACAAAAAGAAAGTTTAATAGCCTTTCATAATAGTTTGGTAAGTCGGGGAAATGCAAATTCTTACCATCCATGGGTTGGGCCATTATCGAAGAAGTAACAAAAATGCTTCAAATTTTTAAAAACGCAACTACGTGTCTTTCTGGAGTTTACTACCCAACGAGTCCGTTAGTACTTCATCAAATTTATTTAATGACTTCAAAATTAAATGAAATGTCGTGTAGGGGTGGACCTTATACCGATATGATACCCCCAATGAAAGAAAAACTTATAAAGTATTTTAAAGAAATGCCTCCCGTTATTACATGTGCCGCTGCTTTAAACCCTTGTTTAAATTTATCGGGGGTTGAAACTTTACTTGATAAAATTACTTTTAATTTGGATTTAGAAGTTCGTAACCCAATGTATAGTAAAACTTTAAAAGCTACTTTTAACAAACAATTAGAACAAATGTATTGACAGGATCTCCGCCTTCGTGTTGATCAATTAGATTATGTTCGCAGCGGATTTAGCACATTAATTAGCAATTAAAGCAAGAACATAAAAGATATTTCAATTAAAGCATAAACATAGAGAGAGAAGAGTTCTGCGAAACAATAAATGTTCTATTGGTCGCACGTTTCGGCAATTAAGACTGTATGGTTACCCATCCTTTTATAGGCGGCAAAAGGATGGGTTGATGTCCTTTTTCTGACATCACTGAATATTCAAATTACAACTGACAAAAACATAAAACTACTGAAGATGTCAACAACTGACATCTTCTTACAAAAGTTCCTAAGTACTGACAAAAGTAAACTACTGAAATCCTACAACGACTGAAGAACAAGCTTTCAGTCGTTTATAACTACTGATACTATAACAACTGAAGAACATGCTCTTCAGTTGTTGTACAACTACTGAAATGAAATAAACTACTGAAAAAGAAAAACCACCACAACAACTGAAGAAGACTTCTTCAGTTGTGACAAACTCTGAGTCTTCAGTACTTGGTCTTCAGATTTGGCTTCAGATGATATAACAACTGATGACTTCAGTAGATATCATCAGTTGTTGTCTTCAGTCTTTGTCTTCAGACTTTGTGCTTCAGTAGAAGGTCTTCAGTTCTTTAGTTCTTCAGCTTTTGATTCTTCAATACTTGTCTTCAGTACTTGAAGTCTTCAGTACTTGTAAGATCAGTACTTCAGACTTCAGTACTTGGTCTTCAGTACTTTGGAGTCTTCTTCAGCTGATATTCTTCAGTTCTTTGATCTTCATACTTTGTTCTTCATACTTTGTCATAACAGCAGAAGGCTGGAGCTAAGATGCTCTCGAGTTTGACATTCAAGCAAGAGAACATTGTAACTGATGGGAGTCTTCAGCAGTTGTAGCAGTGGCATGTGGGACTTAGAGGTTTTCCTGATCTTGGCTCATTGGTTCTTTTGGTCCAACAAACTCCCCCTGAACCAATGCAGCCAAAACCTCTAATTATTGGATGTCCCACTTATTGATGGCATAGAGATTGGTCTATTTCCTTCTAGATCAGATTAGAAGTTGACCCAGATAAGCACTGGCCAGAGAGGTAGTCTCAAGTGTTTGTTTGGCTAAGTATGGATGGGAGCTCTGTCTTGGGGAATTGGACACAGAGCTGTTGTCCCATCCATGAGATCTACCTCCCATGTACTAGCCGGTAGGATTCTCGGGTGTAGGCCTGAAGAAAGATCATCTGCTCTTCTTTGGATAGATCTTCAGGCTCACCATCAAACAATCCCTCCCGACCGTACAGCTCTGAGATGAACTTGACCTGTCTTCCATTTTTGAGCTCAAGTGTTGTGATTTGCCTATATGCAAACTCATCAGGATGTTTACCCTCCAACAACAGGTTGAGCTCATTCCTTTGGAAATTCTCAAGCTTCTTATAGACCAGACCCTTCCTAACCACCCTATTATCTAGCATTGAAAAGGGTGATTGGCCGGCTCTTGATAAACTATAATATCTGTGCAAGTGTTTGTAGACCCATCAGCAGCAACAGATGGTGATGGAGATTCCTGAAACCATGTAGAGGATGGCAGCTCAAACGAAGTAGAGCAAGCAGAAATCTCATCAGCATTTGTAGTGGATGGAGCTGCTGAGGCTACAGGAGCATCAGGTTCAGTGGACTTAGGCAGATTGTCACTGATCCTAAAGAGGTGAGTACTGACTTCATCATCATCAGTACCACCAGGTGGAGATCTGCTTACAGGCTCAACAGATGGAGGTTGATAAGGAACATATTGCAGTATGTCCAGATCAAACAACTCCACAGGGTTTTGTGGAATCTTGTCCTTTGGAGATTCATTGAACTTAACATGCAGAGTTTCTTCAACCCCCTTGGTTCTACAGTTGAAGACTCTGTATGCTTTGCAAGTTGATGAATAACCAACAAAGTACCCTGCATCCACCTTACTAGCAAACTTATGGAGTGGGTTGCTAGTGTTGAGAATGAAACAAGGACACCCAAAGGCTCTAAAGAATGAAATAAGAGGGGCCAAATGATGAAGAACTTCATAGGGAGTCTTCATCAACCTCTTATTTACTAAGGCTCTATTCTGTACATAGCAAGCTGTATTGACAGCTTCAGCCCAAAAGGTCAGTGGCAGCCCTGAGTCAGCCAACATTGACCTTGCTGCTTCAATGAGGGTCCTGTTCTTTCTCTCCACCACTCCATTCTGCTCAGGAGTTCTAGGAATGCTAAACTGCCTTCTAATTCCCTTGGACAGGTAGAAGTCATCAAGTGTGTGGTTTCTAAATTCTGTTCCATTGTCACTCCTCACACACTTGACCTGTAGGGAATACTGCTTTTCTACTTGTAACACAAAGTTCATTATTGTCTTTGCTGCTTCATCCTTGGAGTGCAAGAAGAAAGTCCATACAAACCTGGAGTAATCATCCATAATTACCAGGCAGTATTTCTTCTTTGCCATGCTCATTACTCTGACAGGACCAAAGAGATCCATGTGCAGAAGTGTAAGCAGGCAGTGGACTTTGGTTCTTCTATTGAAGGGAATGAAGCTTTGTGTTGTTTTCCTTTCAAGCAAGCAGTGCAGTCATCTTCACACTTGAACTCCTTCAGAGGCAATCCTCTTACTAAACCATGGCTTATAAGCTGATTCATGTTCTTGAAATTAACATGACCCAGCCTTCTATGCCATAGTGTAGACTCTTGAGGAGATGCCTTGGAGAATAGGCAAGGATGGCCTTTTAGATCCATCTTTTTAGAAAGATCTAAGGCATACACTCTTCATGTCCTGTTGGCCTTCAGGAGAGTGTGTTCATCCAATGCCTTGTCAATAAACTCAGAACTTTGGATGACAGAATCCGACAGTTCTGGCTTGTGAAAAGGGCAACATGGCCTTTGTCACACATTTGACTGACACTCAAGAGGTTGTACTTGAGATTCTCCATATGGTTAACATCATCAAACCTTATTTCCCCGTTAGAAACAAAGCCTTTTCGACGATGTAACCCTTCGCATCATTGCCAAAAGAAACAAATCCCTTCTTTCCTTGAGAGTAGTCATTAAGAAGGGAGCTGCTTCCTGTCATGTGCATGGATCCTCCACTTTCTACATACCAGATGCTTCTATGGCATGTTGAAGAACCCTGCAAACACAACCATGTGTTAGTTTGTCTTGGAGACCCAAACCTGCTTGGTTTTGGGTCTGTTTTCAGCTACAGGTGTAGCACTAACAGGTGTGTTATGAGTGACAGCTTGAGGTGAAGAAGATGGTACAGAAGAGGAACCCTTTGGCTTGGACTTCCTTTTCTGTGATTTCAACATAGGAGCATCTAAGTGGTTGACTCTTCCCACTAGTTGCTGAACCATCATCACCAACTGTGTCTGATTTTGTGATAAAGCCTTCAGCTCTTCAGACACATTGGAGTTTGCTGATGATGAGTTCCTATGTTGTACCATCTTTTTCTGAGCAACCTCAGTTGTTGCCTGAGTAATCCCTACCTTCTTAGATTTAACTTTGGGCCTAGGGATTTCAGGCTTGGATGTTGCCAGTACAAACTTGGTTTCAAACTCATTCTTCATTTTATTGATGCTCTTAGTAATTTTCTCCTTCTGTTTGAGTTTGGAACCCCTTTTGTACCAACAATCATCAGTAAGATGATTGAACAAGCCACATATCTCACATGGCTTTTTCTTCATCTTATGCTGATCATCAGCTGAAGAGGATTTAACTGCTGAAGATTGTTCTTCAGCTGTTTGTCATCAGTACTAGCAGTTTTCTTCCTAGTGCCTGCTTTCCTGGTATCCTCTTTAGCTGTCTTCAAACCTTTCCTACTGTTAGTTTTCTTCTCTTCAGTTCTAACAGTATTTGAGGTTTGAACTTCAGATGTTGTCACTTGCTCTCTAGTACCTTCAGTACTACTAGTGACAACACCTGAGTTGATCAGCCTTTTGGTCATGTGACAATCTATCTCTGATGATGCTGATTCAGAGGATAGTAAGTCACATGATGAGAAGGATTGGTTATTGCTCTCCCCATCAGATTCAACTTCTGCTCTTGAAATGAAGTCTGTGGGAGGAGCAGTGTGATTATAACCAATGCCAAACTTCACATTGGAAGCTGTTTGCTTGCTAAGAAGCATTTCAAAACCCTTGCATGATTGCACCCATCGATCACACTCAACTTGGGTGGTTGCAAGAGTTTCCTTAAGGTCTTTGTACTTCTCTAGAAGTACATCTTCCCTAGCTTTAGCATCTTTGATTTGGCATTTAAGCTTGTAAATCTCATCATTTTTATCTTTTAGAACAACCTCAAAATCAGCTTTTCTTTTGGAAATAGTGTGCTCAAGCTCAAGATTTTTATCTATTAAAGCTACATTTGCTTCTCTAATAGAAGCAAATGCTGCTATGCATGACTCTGAACAAAGCTTGGCTTTTGCCTCAGTGGATACCTGAGATGAGGCATTGGATGATGACCCTTCAGCAGAATCAAGGGCCATCAGAGCAAGATTTCCAAAAGGTTGATCACCACCATGTTGACCAGCACCTTGGAGTAGTGGTTCCTGACCAGATAGCTCTTCTGGTAGACTACTCCAGTCAACAGCAGTTGGGGTGAAAAAGCTTTGTTGTTGAGGTTGTGTGTGGTGATGAGATTGGGAAGAATGAGGCTCTGGAAGAGCATGAGGTGGTTGAGCCGGGGGTGCTTGAGTTTGACCAGGCTGAGGCATGTAGTAACAGGGGTAAGGATAAGGCATATGACCCTGTGGCACAAAATAAGCAGGTGGTGCTTGTGCCTGAGATGGATGGGAAGAACTGTAGGAAGGTTGCCTTTTGTGCTGTGAGCTATTGCTGGGAAAAGTCACAAAGGGTGCAGATGAGTTAGATCCAGATGATCTACACTCTCTTGCAAAATGTCCAAGCCTTTGGCACTTGTGACACCTCAACTTGCTCTTGTCAAAACCAACTTTGGTTTTGCCAGAGAGTCCTGGGAATTTCCTACCAGTTCTTTTGTAGAACTTCTGAGAGCGGATATTTATCATTGCCATTTGGTTCAAAATATCCATCTCTTCCAGATCATCATCTGGAATGCCCTTCAAATCCTCCATCAGAAAACACAAGTTGTCACCACCACCTCCTGAACTACTAACACCAACAAAAGCTTGTTCTGAGTTTGTAGAGAAATCAATATGCTCATCATAAGAACTTTCTGATGAAGCATATTCTGACTCATGACTTATCAAGGCAGCATTACCTTGGACAAAGTCATCAGCAAGCTTGCCAGAAGAGGACAGCTTCCTCTTTTGCTCTATCTCTCTTTCAAAAGTAAGCAACTTCCCATGAAGTTGTGTGAGAGATAGAGTTTCCAGATCAGCACTGGAGCGTAGGACAATGATATATGTGTCCCACCTCTCAGGCAATGACCTGAGGAACCTGTTGTTCATCTGGCTTTTAGAGTACTCTTGTTTGACCATCTTTAGCTCAGAGATCAAACAAGAGAACCGCTCATATTGCTGGGTCAGAGTCTCACCCTTTCTATATGAGAATGTCTCATATTGTTGGGCAAGGATTTCCCTATTGTTTGCTAAGACCGAATCAGTTCCTCCAAATTGTTCCTTTAGAGCAACCCATAGGTCATGAGCAGACTCATGATGCAAGAGCCCTGAATATATCTCATTTGGAATGGCCATGGCTAAAATTCCATGGGCTCTAGCATCAATTTCGAACAGCTTTAGATCTTCGTCCGAATATTGTTCAGGTTTCTTCGCAACCTGTTCATTAGATTCCGGGACGCTCACCATAGGCTTGTATGGCCCATGCACCACTGACTTCCAACAACCAGCACTGTTGACAGCCAAGTGGTGTAGCATACGTCTTTGCCATATGTTATACTCGTTCCTAACCAGCATCGGAGGCTTGGTTGCGGAACCAGTATTGTGAGGATCATTGGTTGGTGTTGTCATCTCAGGTTTTGGTCAAAAACAAGTTTAAACACGACAAACGTAACTCAAAACCACCAAAAGACCTCAAGATTTTGGCCGGAAACAGCAGAAACTCACTCTCTATGACTAACTCTTGCAAATTGCTAATTCGATCAAACTGAGAGATCAAAAGAGCAGTTTCAAATGATCAATGGTAAGATCGATCAATGATTAACCTGCTCTGATACCATTTGACAGGATCTCAGCCTCTCGAGTTGATCAATTAGATTATGTTCGCAGCGGATTTAGCACATTAATTAGCAATTAAAGCAAGAACATAAAAGATATTTCAATTAAAGCATAAACATAGAGAGAGAAGAGTTTTGCGAAACAATAAATGTTCTATTGGTCGCACGTTTCGGCAATTAAGACTGTATGGTTACCCATCCTTTTATAGGCGGCAAAAGGATGGGTTGATGTCCTTTTTCTGACATCACTGAATATTCAAATTACAACTGACAAAAACATAAAACTACTGAAGATGTCAACAACTAACATCTTCTTACAAAAGTTCCTAAGTGCTGACAAAAGTAAACTACTGAAATCCTACAACGACTGAAGAACAAGCTCTTCAGTCGTTTATAACTACTGATACTATAACAACTGAAGAACATGCTCTTCAGTTGTTGTACAACTACTGAAATGAAATAAACTACTGAAAAAGAAAAACCACCACAACAACTGAAGAAGACTTCTTCAGTTGTGACAAACTCTGAGTCTTCAGTACTTGGTCTTCAGATTTGGCTTCAGATGATATAACAACTGATGACTTCAGTAGATATCATCAGTTGTTGTCTTCAGTCTTTGTCTTCAGACTTTGTGCTTCAGTAGAAGGTCTTCAGTTCTTTAGTTCTTCAGCTTTTGATTCTTCAGTACTTGTCTTCAGTACTTGAAGTCTTCAGTACTTGTAAGATCAGTACTTCAGACTTCAGTACTTGGTCTTCAGTACTTTGGAGTCTTCTTCAGCTGATATTCTTCAGTTCTTTGATCTTCATACTTTGTTCTTCAGACTTTGTCATAACAGCAGAAGGCTGGAGCTAAGATGCTCTCGAGTTTGACATTCAAGCAAGAGAACATTGTAACTGATGGGAGTCTTCAGCAGTTGTAGCAGTGGCATGTGGGACTTAGAGGTTTTCCTGATCTTGGCTCATTGGTTCTTTTGGTCCAACATGTATGATGTTTAATTATTAAAATACGGGAAAACATCACAAATCCATGACGCTTTAAGGCATGCAGCAAATGTCAAAACTTCAAATGATCCAATGTTTGATTTATATAATACTTTAAGGGATGAATGTAATAAAAGTCAACGTGGTAACACTCCGAGTAGTGAACTCGGGAGGTATGGTCTTACAAACTTTTTATCGACCATGACTCCACAAGATTTTAAAAATTTTGACTTGTTGGCTTGGTGGAAAGGTAAGGAAGATCAATTTCCCATCCTATCCATCATGGCCCGAGATTTACTAACTGTCCAACCTTCCACGGTAGCTTCGGAATCTGTTTTTTTCTGTTAGTGGCATGGTTATATCAATAAGACGTACTCGATTCACTCCACAAGCGGTTGAAATGTCAATTTGCTTGAAAGATTATTTGGATGCCGCGGAAAGAATACAAGACAAACGCTCACTTGAAGGAGAACTGGAATACGAAGCAGAATTATACGAGGACGAGGTAGAGAGCGGATTGACACCAGGAATGACTGATGATGAAGCGGCATATGATGACTACCTTCGTAACAGTTCCGGTTCTGGTGGCGAGGAATAAACGTACAAGTATAATACGGACGAACGAAGAAACGACTATGCTAAATGTTTAGTTTTAAAATTGTATTTTTTTTATAAATTTTATAAATGTACAATTTTATAAATTTTATAAATGTTTAGTTTTTAACTTTTATAAATGTTTTATATACTTTGCTTGTGTTTAAAATTGTATATATATGTTTATAATGTTTATATATGTTTATAAATGTTATAAATTGTTTAAATTATATAAATTGTTTTATGTTTTAAATGTTTTAATTAAAAGTTTAAAATTTTCTTTGAATATAAAAAAAATCCAAATTTTCTCAAAAAAAAAACCGGTTTGAGCCGAACCAGTTTGGGCCCGAACCGGTTTCCAAACCGACCCAAACCGGTTTGATAGGGTTGGGTTTTTAGGGTTTGGAACCGGTTCCAACCCGGACCGGTTTGGACCCAAACCGGTTTTGACCAACTTTGACCAAACCGGTTTCGGTTTGGAACCCACTAACTATATGAAATTGGCCCACTAATGGGCTCTTAATAGGTTTTATCATATGTTATTGAGTTGTTTTAGACTAAATAAAGTCATAATAGGCTATAAGAAGTCACTTTTGTATTGTAATTAAATGTATACCAGTTTCCCAGTTCACACATTCTTAGCACGCAAGCGGAAACCATTTTCTGTCGTTCACAAACCCAAATATTTCGAGACCATCATTTATTATTATTAGACCACTTTCATTATTGTACATCATAGCTTTCAAAATGCAAACATCGTTTTAACATATGGGAAACCATGCAAACCCGTAAACCTGTCAAGTAATCATAATTATGCATAGAGAAACTTATGTCATATGCACGTTGATTTCCACATCCAACCGGCGATGGCGGTGGTGTGTTGTATGGCTGTTCAAACCGCTCGACGCTCGACGCTTGCTCGACGTTCGTTCGGAATTTGCTAGAAAAATGTTCGTTCGAATTTTTGCTTGATTGTAAACGAGCCGATCGGCTCGGATCGGTTTGTAAATGAGCCAAGCACGAGCAAAGGTCCGCTCGATTCGGTTCGGCTCGAATTAATATGCATATATAGTTTATATGTAGCATTTTCTAGTAGATTTGACATATTATATTATATACAAATATATAATTATATTTATGCATACTTGATCAATCAACCTAATAAATAATTCTATAACTTATTGTCATCCATGAAATTATTATGTAATGAAATGTGGCTGATTTTTAAGTTATTAAACCTTATTTGCTACAATATAAATCGTATGACACACAAAATAATTGGGTTGTATAAATCGTTCGCCGCTCGTTTACGCTCGCTCGAGGTTTGCTCGAAAATTTAACGCTAGAAGAATGCTCGTTCGATTTTTCGCTCGGTTGTAAACGAGCCGATCGGCTCAGTTCGGTTTGGAAACGAGCCGATCAGCTCGGTTCGGTTTGAAAACGAGCCGATCGGCTCGGTTCGGTTTGGAAACGAGCCAAGCACGAGCAAAGGTCCGCTCGGTTCGGCTCGGCTCGTGAACAACCCTAGTGTGTTGAGAGTGAAGGTGGCGGCGACATCAATGCGTGTGAAAGGGGAAGAACTACAATGTGAAGATGAAGATAAAAAAAAAGGACTTATGGTTTTTATTTTCTTTTTATTATATTTAATTATTTACGAGGGGTATTTCGTATATTTTTTAAACTACGTAGAAAGTTTAACTTTTGTTAGTGTTATGTACATTTTTTATATAGTTCAAACCCTTTTCTTTTAACTTTTTTTAAGTATGAATTAAACCTGAAATACGTGAAAATCTAAGAGTACGTGTAATTAACCCAAGAATATATTTGCAATTATTGGTATGGCCGTTGTTAAAATTCTTCTTGTAATAACAAATAAATCTATAAAAGCCAATATTATGTATAACTTGAAGCAATGATTCATGTAATTGTAAACCACCATCGAATCATGAAAACAACCTCTTGCAAAAATTAAAAATACATGACTAAAATGCATTGTTGTTGAGACCGGATCGGACCGGCCGGTCCGACCGGTTCGACCGCGAATCGGTGGCTGGTCCGGTCCGGTCGAGGGTGATTCGTTTTTGATCAATTGAACCGGCCGGTCCGAACCGAACCGGCGGTTGGACCGGCGAACCGGCCCGGTTCCGACCGGTTTTCTGATTTTTTTTTTATTTTAGTGGGTAAAAACGGGGTGTTAAACCATAAATTAGTATGTAAGATATACAAATATAGTTAAGTTTTATATATAACTATAAAATATATGTATAAATCATATATAAATTACTTATATTTAATTACATATATAAATATAATTAAAATATAGTTAAATCCGGTCCATCCGGTCCGACCGGTCCGACCACCAAACCAGTAAGGCGTCCGGTTCGACGTCCGATCCGGTTCTGAAAACATTGCTAAAATGTGTACATAAAATTGAAGTAGCCTGGCACCCTCTGGACCCCACATACCTGAGTGCCTTATGCACCAAGTTTGTCTTTTAATAAAGAGTAAATTACCATTTGCATCCCTGACATTTGTTCATTTTAACCACTTGCGTCCCTGCGGTTTCAAAATTGCCATCCGCCCCCTAACATTTCGTGTTATCCTCATTTGAGCCTATACGTTTCATTTTTATATCCATTTGAGTTCAAATAATTAACAGCGTTAATGTTTCTGTTAAAATTATTAATAAAAAGACGAAACTACCCTTCAAATTAAATAATAACAATAAAACCCTTGTGGGTCCCATCCATCAACATCATCTCTTCAAACCACCACCACCATAACCACCCCTATCACCACCACCACAACCACCCAGTTATCACCACCGCAGCCCTTATCACCAGCACCGCCGCAGCCCCTATCACCACCGCCGCCGCAGCCCCTCTGTTGATAAACCACATTGCTGTCACAGAACACATGAACCCTCTTCAACCCCAGAGCAACAGCAGCATTCACCCCTTCAACCACAGCCTTCACCTCCACCACCTCACCACCACCACCACCACCGTCGTCAACCACCACCGCCTTCCCCATCTCCAACACACAACAATCAAACGAATCACAAATCGCCACCCCAATCCCCCCAACCCTCTCGTCACTCACCAAACCCTTGCAATACACCCTAAACACCTCCTCACCCGACGCCGGCGACACTCCGTACGGCCTCTCGAAGTAATCACCGGTTTTCCTCCACTCGTGTTCAGGAACGTTGACAATTTCACGAGCAAACACCTGATCGTGCATCAAACGGTTCAGATTCTCCTGCATTAACCGGTTTTTCCCATTCGACTAACTGCCGGTCGGCTCGTTGGCGCTCGAAGTTGTCGATTTCGTAGGCGATGAAGGAGGCGATTCCGGCAGGGGAGTCGGTGACTTCTGTTAGGAGAAGTGGTGGTTGAATCGATGATGATGATGAAGAAGAAGAAGGGTGTGATGTGGTGGAGGCTTTGAGGGCTTCTTGCAATTGAAGTTGAAAGGCGAAATCGAGGTCGGCGTCGACGGCGATCGCCGCCGTTAGCTCACGGCGTTGCTCGGAGAGGAGGGTGGTGAGTTCAGTGTCGTCGACGATGTCCATACTGTGGTTATGGAGAAATCAACCCTACACGATGCTACTTATTGGTTCTAAATTAAATTACCATGTGTATGTGTTTGGGTAGAGAAGATGGGTGGTCCTACAAAGTTTTTTAAAAAAAATTATTATTGAGGGGCAATTTAGTCATTTCACACAAAGTTAACTGAACAATTTAATGAAGTTAGTCATTTGGATTCAAACGGGGATAAAAATAAAACGTTAGGGGGCGATTCAAGACTTTGAAACTATAGGGATGCAAGTGGTTAAAATGAAAAAACGTCAGGGATGCAAATGGTAATTTACTCTTTAATAAATGAAATTTTCCTTATTAACCATTTTAAAAGGTTTGGATGTAGTAGTTTTGAATTATACCTCTTTAATCCTAGATGTTCTAGATGTTACGTTCGAAACAAAAGATATGTGCTATACTTCAATTTAGTAGTGACGACATATCATATCTTTTAAAAGTTCAATAAACACCACATGTGTAGATCTTTCTAATGTCATATGTACAGCAAATCATCTAGAATAGAGAGGGCAGGTATGAAATGATAAAGGGAAGTTGCTCCCATCGGTCTGCTAGCAAATTCAGAACCACACCACCTAATAAAAACCATTAGCAGACTACTAGTTTTAACTTCCAAGGACTAAGAACAAGTGCCATAGGTAATATACATAAAACAACGGCAAAAAAAGATTGAAAGTTACCTAAATCTAACCCTGCAAAACACCTGAAACGGGAGGCTTCAAGACTCCGCCCTTTACGAAGCTTGAGCCTCTTGAAACGGACGTGCTAACTGGCTCATCTTTCCCAGAGACTGAAATGCTGTAGGACCGCCCTCTAACTCTAAGACTTCCTGAAGATGGCAATCTTTTTGAGTGGGCCATTTGTGAATCTGTTACTGGTTCGTTTTTCCCAGAGACTGAAATGCTGTAGGACCGTCCTCTGACTCTAAGACTCCCTGAAGATGGCAATCTTTTTGAGTTAACGGTAGGTGAATTCGTCACTGACTCCCTTTTGGTTCTCAAGAAACGGTCCAGATTTTGTTTGTACTTGTCAGCATGAGTACTGGTTACTGTATCATGTTGGTTGCCTGATATGTTGAATGCTGATTCAATATCAGTTAAGTATCCGTTTTCTTGAATATCCTGCATGGCGAGATCATCATACTCCTCATCTGATTTAGTTGATTCCTCATCAACAGACCCTTCCATCTGAATACAATAAAAAAAATCTTTATAATTTTATTACAACAATAATCAAAGGGGGATTTGGTGCACTAGGGAATACAATGGTATTGCAATCTGGTTCAATGTATTTGTTGGAACCGGAATCTGAATTCAAATCATAACATGTTTGGTTGGCGAATGGATGGAATTCTAATCGTAATGAATTCACGCAAATTCCCTTAAATTAAATTACTTTAAACTCCAATTCCTTTGAACGTCCAAATCCTTCAAAAGAAATGTTGTGAACCAAACGTATCCTAAATCTTTTAATAAAACATTGAGAATAAACTGAATGGTACCTCTTCATGCATGTGTTCTTTGGCATCATCACTAAGATCCTCATCACTATCAACCTCGCGTGCATCATCTACCTCTTCATCACTACCATACACAGACATCTCTTCTTTCAACTGCAAGTTCAAAACTTTATAAAGTTAAACGACAGAAATGGCTACTTTTAAACAAACTAATCGGGTACAATAAAAATAATGTACCTCTTTAGCGTGTCCTTCAGAGACCTTAGGTGAACTACAACATGAAGAATAATATTTACTACCATTATCAGTAAGCTCACCTCTTGATTCATCAACACTACTAGCATGACTAGTGCACCCAAGGTCAGTTGGCCAAGCACTAATCCCAAATTTACCAAATTGTAGGTTAACTGATTCAGATTTCCCAATTTGCAACGGACCATACATGGGCACACCTATCCCATCTTCAGCAGACCATGCTTTTGCAACCGAACCATCATTATTCAAAAGAGCCATTAAATGTCTTGTAGAACCTTGCCTTTGTATCAACTGAAACATTCCTTTTGAGCCAAGTGAATTAGCCGCACATTGATTTCTATATTCTTCATCAACTACAGAAACCGTGTTGGTGGTGGGATCATAAATCTGTTCTCCAGTTTCGCGTCTTCTTAAGCAGCTGAAAACCGTCGCGTGAATTGCAGCGACACTTTTATCCACATTTGTGTTGTTTATTTTGGAACTAGATGTTTGTCGGCTTGATTGCATAGGTATTCTTGGATTGTTCTAATGTTTCTAATATACTTCACGTATTTATTTTTGGCAGGATCCAGAGTCATATATTTTGCACGAACCGCGAATCTTTCCATGTGTTTGTCTTCATTTGTTATGTATATCATGAATGGTATGATTGATGGGTGTTTCTTCATTAACCCCATCTGCATATATCATATGAAACATCACATCAGGCCTCAACTAAAGCCATATGTCCAAGATGGAAACTAGAGGTGGCAAAATGGGCTTGTAAGGCCCGTTAGGTAGCAAAAATGGGTTCACGTCAAAGCATTCTGGTCAAGTTGGCCCAAACACCTTTTGTCCGAAGTTAAATGATTCAGTGTTAGGATTTTTCTTTTGAATGGGCCAGGCCGGGTTGACCCAATATTTTTCTTCTACAAATTTAATTCTCTGATAGAAAAATAAGATTAGTGTATTATTATTTCAGTAACTTTTTGGATAAAACCCTTTGGAATGTTTGACACATAAGAAAACAGTGACCGTTTGACCAGTCTTTTTAGCAAGGTAACTTTTTTATTTTACTCATCTGAACCGTTAGATATAAAACATAATCAACCCATCCATAAGTAAATGGGTCAAAATGTCTATTTTCAATAGAAACAAAGAATTTATATTGCATACCACAAAATTAAGGCTCAAATGAACACCCTCCACAACAACTAATTCTTTCCTTTCCTCCCATGCGGTTATAAGACGATCAAGACTATCAATAACCATCTCACTCTGTGCCTTAAATCCCTCAATGGCCATTTGTTTAGGGCTAATCAAGTCAACTGTTGTCAAGCTAGAACCATCCTTTGACGCGGGTTGATTTGTGGAAGCATCAAATACATCATTGACCTCCTTTTTAGCTTTTCTTTTGGCCTTGGCTTCTGAAACAGCTACTGGATCTAGATGTTCACCGGCATGGTAAGTAGAAGACCATAGGAGTGGATTTTGATTTTCATCAACAAAACTTCTCATCATATGCCTTATGGAATCTGTAGATACAACAGTTGTGATCCCTAACCTGCTAGCCTGCATATTATGAATCAAGATATATACCACATACTCATCAATGAAAACTACATATAAGATCAAGAAAAACAAAAATAAAAGCTTAAATTCCAACAAAAAAATAGAAATTTATAAAAAGCAAGACAAACATACCAGCAAAGCCGACAATGTAGATTTGCCACATCCACTGGTACCACAGAGTAACACAGTAACTGATTCCTTCCTTTCACGAATTCTGTAAAAATTAAGGTTGAAGGTGTTTAATCTTTAACATATATATTCAATCATTCATCATACTCAATTATATAGATTGAATAACCACAATAAGTTAAACGAATATATGAAGCTATAAGTAAGTACCTGCAGGCCAAAACAAAATCAGCTCTCTGATTGGGACCAACATACTTGTATTCAGACAGAGCATCACACACAACATCGACGAAAATCCACCTTTTGATAACAATAGTCGTGCGTTTTTTGTACAAATCAAAAGGTTTACCATCTTTTTCTGAAGCCTTATGGTTACTTCCATTCAACTTATCAGACTTATTATCTTTGTCACTATTATTTTCTTTCAAAGGATGAACTTTCAAGAAATCATTTCCCCATTGAATCACACCTATATCAGCCATACTATCATCTAAGCATTTCTTTCTCAAGATTTCGAACACCCTTTGGCTTATCTGTAAAAAAAAATTAGATCATAAACACCCATTGAAGACTAAATAAGTTAACTGAAATATGAATTCCAGCATAAACTGTAGATTCAAATTCTCTGTAAGCATCTATGAAAATTGGGGAAAAATGCTGCAAGTCGCTATCTAATAAAATTCATAATAAAGGCAAAAACATCACTTTCAAGTTTCAATCAAACAGTAAGATTTCATAAAGATCTAAATCAAATCTCAAATTCCTTTTCAACTTTTCGTATCACCATCACCAAAACATCAAATCTCAAACGATTCGCACCAAAAAAGATTTGAAATTATGAATGCATAAGAACATGTTAGATCACTAAACCTTAAAGGCGTGACGTGCTTTACATCCCATCAACTGCAAACTACTCTGAAGAACAGGACGAGTGTATCTAAACGACGATTCACCATCCCCTTTCGCCTCTTCATCCTCCTCCACCACTATATACAACAATTTCCCCACCTCCGTCATTTCCTCTGCAATTACACACAAAAAGCTTCAAACTTCACCATAAAATCGCACAAAATCGAACGAAAACGTGAAAACAACGGCGAAAAGAGGGTCGATTTCTTACGTGAAACCTTGGTGTATGAATGAGGTGAATTAGGGTTCGATTAGGGTTCAGAAGGAGCTACAGATCACCATTACAATAGCTTGTCATAAGATGATGAAAACCTCCGTTGTGATGTCGTCATCGGTGTGCCACGTGGCGACACGTATCACCGTCACCGGGAGTCCACGATTCGTCTCTCTCCGGCGCAGTTGTTTTGACGTTGTCGGAGATCTATTGACGGTTTATCTTAGTATGTGAAACTCTTGACGTTCATTGTATTTATAACGAGTTTCGTGGAAGTTAATGACAAATCTTTATAGTTTATAGGATATATTGCACATAAAATATTATTTTCATCATTAATGTTCATACTTATAAATTTAAGTCTTGTTTATGATAGACCTTCAACCTTTAACTATTTAAAAAGGGACATCATGTAACAAACGTCGTTATGGTTGGGTTAAAGGCATTTGGTATATTAATATGTAAATAATGTATTGTTTTGAAAAATAGACCGGACCGCCTGGTCAGACCGGAATCGGACCCTAATCATGTTCGATTCAGTGTTTAAAATCGGTTTGGTATTGAACCGATGGTCGGACCAGTCGGGAACCAGACCAGTTGACCTAGGGGTCGGATCACTTGAACCGACATATATATATATATATGTGTGTGTGTATGTGTGTGTGTGTGCGCGCGCGCGTGCGCGTGTGTGTGTGTAATTTTCAGTGTTTTTTTACTTATATTTACTAAATAATTATAATTTTATCTAATTCTCATATCCGATCCGAATGTTTGAACTAATACAACCAGCGGACTAATAAAGCATCCGGTTTACTATTTGATCCGGTTCTAAAAATATTAAACTAAAAGGGTTAGGTAAATATGCACCCTTGTTTTGTTGCATGTGCACTCCCTATTTGTGCGAACGTATGGTATATGTATACGTGTGTGTTTCAAATGTTATATGAGGGTATGCGTGTGTTAAACGAGTGTATTTCACAATCTGTACAGGCGCATAACACATGAAATAATTGTAGTGAAAGGTAGTAAAACCCGTTTTGAAGGACGTGGGAATTGTAGGTCTCTATTAAGTTTTACTAAATTACTCTTTTAGAATTGACTTGTTTTGACTGTTTAAACTATGATATGTAGATTTTGTCGGTTTGATTACTAGTTGATAGATCAGGCGTATATAAAGTTTGGTTCTAAACGTACAACAACAAAACCAATTTGTATCCACTTTTTTCGATCAGCGTTTCTAAACACATGCCTAACTAATTAAACGAATAAGCTTGTTAAGTTATTGGTCAAAATATTTTTAACAATCCTTTTTTAGTTTTATATTATATCTAACTTTACACTTGTAAGAATTTTAACATATTTTTTTTATTTAATGCGAAGCGGTCATCGATATAACTAGCTAAAATAAGGGTCAAATTGCAGGGTATTTTTTAATCAATGTCGGATTGTTGGGATTTGGCTCACATTTCTAGGTGGGGACAATGAACCTTATGAACGTGTGATGAAAGCGAAAGGCCACACATCTCACTAAATTGTAGTTGTATATAAGAAACTTTTGAAAGTTGTAAAAATTATAAGTGAGAGAAAATTAAAATGACACAAATGTCTTTGTTTTCAAAGAAATGGGGTTGAGAAGATTAAAAACTATTTTGTAGCATTTTGTTGTTAATATTATTAGTTGATACAAAATCAAAAAAAAATGTTCTTTAAATTTATATGAAATTACACGTATCATCTTTTATTTTTTTTAAAAGATACTTTAAACATTCTATAGGTTAATATTGACTAACAAATTTTGGTTTCTATACTATCTTTAAGTTTTTCTGTTAAGTTAATGCAATTTGAGTTTTTTTTATCTCTAAAAGATTATTAATGTAATATTTTTCAAACATAAAGGGTGTTTTCTGTAACTTTTCAATCTTTTACTTAATTTTAAGTAATTTTACAATTATACATATACATATACATATGGTTTTTTTTATATAACACAACATATATTATTTAATTATTATCATCCACGCATAATATATGAGTATAAATTATTAAATTCATATTATTTAACGACAGTTAGTTTAAAGAACGAAAGTTGCTACAAAATGTTAACATAATTGATGTTTAAAGTACTTTCAAAAATAAAAAATTATAACTGCAACTTTATATAAACTTAAAAAATGTTTTCTGTAATTTTATCTAGGGGTGTAAACGAGCCAAGCCGAGCCCGAGCTCGCTAAGGCTCGAGCTCGGCTCGTTTTGGCTTTAGGAAGCTCGAGCTCGAGCTCGGCTCGCACTACAAGAAAAATGGTTTTTTGCGACCACATTTTTTGCGGCGACAACTTTTTCGTCGCAAAAGAGTCACGAAACGACAAAAAGAAATAACTTTTTTGACTTTAAAAGTCAACAACTTTTTCGAGGCGATTTTTCATCGCAAAAAGTTAAAATTAATTATTATTTTTTTTTAATATCACGAAAACCTTTTTTAAGAGCGGGAAAAATCCCGCGTAATCATTTGCGGCGACTTTGTCGTCGCAATAAACAACTAAATATTATAATATATAAATAAATAAATGGTTTCGTCGCAATTGCATTATTGCGGCGATATATCGCCGCAAAAAAGAACCCCCATTTAGTCGGGACAGTTCACATTTTCACCATTTTACAAACCACCACACCACAGCCCCACTGCGCACCCCACCCTCACCCTTGCGCACCCCACCGTCGGCTCCCTCACCACCGTCGCCGCCTCCTCACCCTTGCGCACCCCATTTAGTCGGCAAAGTTGCTGCTCCACCACCGCCAGTCCACCACCGCCAGTCCACCACCGTCGCCGCCTGACCACCGTCGCCGCCTCCTTTACACCCTAGCCACCACCACCACTCCTGATTTTAGATAATATCCTCAATTTTACCTAATTTTATGTTAATTTTTAGTTAATATTTTGAAATTAGGGTAATAAAGTTTATATGGTTATGTAAGAATATAAGAATGTGTTAATTTGTAGTTGTTTGGGGTTTTGAAGTTTATTTTGTTTATGAAAATATGGTTGTTTAACATGTGTGTATGTAAGAATATAAGAATATAGTTTATGAAGTTTATGAAAATATGAAATGTTAAGTTTGGGGGTTTTGTAGTTTATGAAAATATATAAGAATGTATGTTTGTATTAAGATTGTTTATATGGTATTTGAAATTAGGGTTAGCAAGAATGTATGTTTGTATAAGAAGTTAGCTTTAAGATTGTTTGGAATTAGGGTTAGCAAGTTTATATGGTTATGAAAACTTAGATGTTTAACTTAGTTGAGATTGTTTGAAATTAGGGTTAGGAAGTTTATATGGTTATGAAAACATAGATGTTTAACTTAGTTAAGATTGTTTGAAATAACATGTGTGTATGTATGAATATAAAGAATGTATGTATTTGATATGTTAATTTTATGTTAATATGTGGTTCTTGTTTGGAATTAGGGTTAGCAAGTTTATATGGTTATGAAAACATGGATGTTTGGTATGTTAATATAAGAATGTATGTATGTATTTGGTATGAATATAAGAATGTATATATGCATTTGGTATGTTAAATTGTATTAATATGTAGTTATTGTTTGAAAGTAGGTTTAGCAAGTTTTATGGTTATGAAAAAATGGATGGATTTAACTTAGTTAAGATGAAATAGAATGTGTGTATGTATGTATATAAGAAAGAATGTATGTATTTAGTATGTTAACTTAGGGTTAGGAAGTTTATTAAATATTTAACTTTTATATTGTATTTCCTTAGTTTTAAACGTGTTAAGATATTTAATATTTGTTTGTAAACACAGTTATGACGATAGATAAGAGTTGAACTACTTTAGAAAATAAATTTTCTAAAGAATATCTGATTGGTCTTAAAGCATTCATGGAAAGGTGTAAGAATTATACGAATGGCCAAAATAAAGCTCGGTGTACGTGTAATAATTGCAATAACAGTTATTGGTTTCCTCTTCCAATAATAGAGCGCCATATACATAATAATGGTTTTTGCCGATTTTACAAAACGTGGACGCATCATGGTGAATCATATGTTCCGTCACCGGTAGTTCCTGTCATACCTCAAACGACAGACCCAATACATGATTTTATTAACGATGTTCGTCAGGAGAATGTCCCACAAGAGGACAACACATACGACGACGAGCCAATGAACACAACAGATACACCGAGTGATACAAATGATGAACTTGTTGAATTACTGAAAATTGCCGACACCGAACTATACCCTGGTTGTGACGGGATGTCTTCATTGGATTTATTGGCAAAACTGAGTCACATGAAGGCCATCAATAAATGGACCGATACATCGTTTGACCAATTGTTAGAATTTCTGAAAACTGCATTTCCGCTTGCTAAAATCCCACCGTCAAACTATGAAGCCAAGAAGATAATGAAGAAAGTTGGGTTAGGATATGAATCGATCCACGTTTGTAAGAACGACTGTTGTTTATTTTAGGGGAAGGATAACAAAGATTTGCAAAAATGTCCAATATGTTATGAAAGTAGATGGAAGGACGCAAACACTAAGGGGAAGAAAGTTGCCAACAAGGTTATGCGTTACTTTCCATTAATTCCTAGATTAAAGCGTATTTATAGCTCAAGACACACTGCAAAGCATATGACATGACATGCTTCTGGATGTTGCACGGAAGATGGTAAGTTACGTCACCCGGTGGATGGTACATCATGGAAAGAATTCGATTCAATGTATCCTGATTTTGCCAAAGAACCTAGAAATGTTAGATTAGGGTTGGCTGCTGATGGCTTCAATCCATTTGGGAACATGAGTACGTCGTATAGCATGTGGTCGGTAATACTGACAACATACAATACGCCACCATGGTTATGTATGAAAGAGTCTTCATTCATGCTGACGTTATTAATCCCTGGCCCTAAATCACCTGGGAAGGACATTGATGTTTTTTTAAGACCATTGGTTGATGAATTGAAAAGTCTTTGGTCGGACGGAGTCGTGACAAAAGATGCAGTTACAAACACTTTCTTCACATTACGTGCAATGCTTTTATGGACTATCAATGATTTCCCTGCTCGTAGTAGCTTGTCTGGTTGGAGTGGGCAAGGTTACTTTGCATGCCCAACATGTAAGGAAGACACTCCATCTGTTCATGTATTGGGAAAAACTGCTTATGTTGGGCATTGAAGATGGTTACCAACAAATCATAAATGGAGGAAGGACAAGTCATTCAATGGTAAGAACGAGACTAGACATCCTCCTAACAAGAAAACTAATGATTAGATTTTGGAACAACTTAATAAATTGTCACCCCGTATTTCTGGGAAACATGTTCAGTTTGGTGGTAAGAAGAGAAAACGTGATTCCGATGTTGAATTGAATTGGACCAAGCGTTCTATTTTCTTTGAGCTTGAATATTGGTCTTCAATTCAACTAAAACATAATTTGGATGTCATGCATATCGAAAAGAATGTGTGCGAGAGTTTGTTGAATACGTTGATGATGAACAAGGAAAAATCCAAAGACACTAATAAGGCAAGAATGGTGTTAGAACAATGGAACATTCGACGTGACTTGTGGCTTGTAGATAACGGTCGCGGTAAGCTCTCAAAGCCTCATCCCAAGTTCTCTTTCTCAAACGCCGAAAGGAGTCTTTTTTGTCAATTCATTAAAGAAGTAAAACTACCTGATGGCTTTGGCTCTAACTTTAAACATAAGGTAACCGATAATGATACCCAAATAACAGGGATGAAATCACATGATCATCATATAATGATGCAACGGTTGCTTCCGATTGGTGCTCAAGCGTACTTGGATAAAAACATTTCAACACCAATAATTGAGATATGCTTATTCTTTAAGCAACTTTGTGCTCGGAACTTGATGTCATCTGACATGCAAGATGCTGAGGAGAAGTTGATTAAAATTTTGTGTTCTTTCGAGCAAATATTTCCTCCGTCATTTTTGACATAATGATTCATTTGGTTATGCATTTACCTGAGGAGGCCATTCAAGGCGGGCCAGTTTATATGAGGTGGATGTATCCATTTGAAAGATACATGAAAAAGCTGAAAAATTATGTTAGAAATAAGGCTAGGCCCGAAGGTTCCATTGCGGAGGGGTATGTCGCAGATGAAGCCTTAACTTTCTGTTCAAGGTATCTTGACGGTGTACCGACGAGATTTAATCGGCCGGACAGAAACGAAGACGCCCCAGTTCCCACACGTGAGTTTTATGTCTTCCAATCGCTATGCACACCTATCAGCAAGGGGGTTGATAAAAAAATGGATGGTGTGCTTTGGGCAAATCTAAATTGGTTTGTCCTTAACAACAGCTCCGAGATCAAAGAATACAAAGAGTAAGTATTTTCTATTTCGGGTTGTGTTTTCGTTAGTTATCTTTATAGTGATTATTATTAACGCAAGTAACATTATTTATAGTGAATTTATTACTCAAATGCTGCATGGAACTGACTTGGAAGCAAATTTTCCTAACTGGTTTAAACAGAAGGTAAACTCATTTGTGTATAAAACCGATTATACAAACCGATTATACAAATTTTCCTAATTTTCTCTTATTTCAAATAGATTAACCGTCGGCGAGTAAATGATGAATCTAGTGTTAGTCCTCAGTTATTTGCTTTAGTAAATGGACCACGACATGCAAACTCTTACACCGCTTGTATAGTTAACGGTGTGAGATTTGTAGTTCATAGCCGAGACGTACGCCGTACAACTTAAAATAGCGGCATCTCAACAACTGGTCAAGATGGAACAAAGTATTACGGTTTGTTGGAAGAGATTCTGGAGCTAGGCTATCTAGACCGTTGTAAGGTTGTGTTGTTTCGATGTAAATGGTTTAAAACTAATAACAACAAACTTTGTGTCATTAAGAATAACATAACCAATATTTCTACCCAAACTGAATGGTTTACAAATGACCAATACATTCTTGCAACACAAGCAGAGCAAGTTTTTTATCTTGACGAACCTTCTAAAGCCAGTCAAAGAGTTCAATCAATCAGACATTGGAAGGTCGTCCAAGAGGTGAATCATCGGAAGATTTGGGACCGAGATATTATAATGGGAAATAACGAAGCAGATTTAATTCATGGCAACACTTCATCTGAGCTTTTGTTGTCTGCTGACTTAGATAATTTAACTTATGATGGTATGAGTAGAGATGAAGCTACAGAAGTTGATGTTTCCCTTGAGCATGTCAATGCAGAGGACGAGACATATGAAGATACAGATGAGGGTGAAGACAACGATGCAGACAAAGCTGTTGACGTTTCTGATAATTCAGATGATGAATTAGACGAATTTAATAATGATTGTGGAGAAGATTCTTATCACACCGATGAATCCGATTGATTGTAATTTTTAATTTTAACCGAATCATTTATTATGTTTGATCTATTATGTTTATTGAATTGTTTTTTTCAATTGTGTGTTTAGCTAATGATTCAATTGCGATATATTTGTATACTTATATAATCTTTTTTTACAGATGGCAGACGTGGCCCGAGGTCACGGTGGGGATACCTATGGCCGTGGTCCACCTGGTGGTGGTCCTCCCGATGATGATCGATCGTGGCAGCCGCCACGACAGTGCGAGGTCAGTGATGACTCCGGCAGCGGCAGCGGACGAGGTATGCGAAAGACCACACTTTAAATATATAATTTACATAGAATTTTTATACTATTATCAATTTGCAGGACAAGGCAAGCGTGGAAAGACCACACTTCAAGGTATGCGAAAGAGAAATCCACAAGGAAAGTTGCTCACAATTGAATTTGAGCAAGGTACGCATGACAACTACAAACCTGTGGGTGTCAATCAGGCGACCTTTGCTTCACTGGTTGACACACTCGTTGACAGATTTCCTCAAAACTACAAGAGCTGGAAAAAGATACCTGCAGAGTTGAAGGCGACTATCTGGCCTGACTTACAGGTTAAGTTTTTGATAATTAAATTCAGTGATTAAATATATATACACTAAGCTATTTGTTTTCATAATTTGCAAATGTATTTTGATATGACTCCCCACGAAGGCCTGAGGGCAGGCATTGAGAAATATGCTGCAAACCGGTATAAAGATCACAAATACCTGTTCAAGCAAAAGCATTTTAGCAAAATAGGCGGGGAGGACAGGGTTGATATTTCTGATGTTGTGCCACCTGATATGCAAGAATCTGAATGGAAAGGCTATGTGGATTACTACACTTCTCCTGAAGTCAAGGCTAGGTCTGCAATCAACAAGTCCAACAAAGGGAAGCAGACGATCAAGGGACATGGCGGCCGGACATCTTTAGCCCAATGTCGTTATATGTTTGTAAGTTGTTTTAATCTAATGTGTTTATAACTTGTTTTATGTGTTTGTAAGTTACTTTTATATTATTATATAACTATATAATGTGTTTACAGCGGGAAGAAGGTTCTGATGAATCTGGGAGTGCCATATTAGCATACCGCCGCTTCTATACCGATTCAAGCGGTAATTTCTATCAGCCTGAACCTGCTGCATACTATGTAAGTAATGTACACGTCTTAAAATTTTGTAAAAATAAAGTAATATATAATATCACCATATATATAACATCGTTTATTTTTTTTGTAAACTATAAAGGAGCAAATGGTCGCGCTTCAACAACAACACCCAGAAATGTCAGAGAAACAGATCATGCGCCAGGTGTTGGGGGAGCGGCCCGGGTGGGAACGTGGCATCGATCCAATACCGAGCGTGCTTTCACAACCCCCACCTCCACCTCATAGAACAGATCAGCGGATGTTCTCACAATCTGAGGTTGAGGAGATGATAGCAGCGAGATTGGCCAGTGAGCAAGAACAATGGCAGTCCCAGATGATGGCGAATATGATGGCACAAATGCAAAGTCAAATCCAAAGCCAAGTCCAGAGCGCATTGAAGAGAAGTGGTCATTCTCAACAACATAATGAAGATGAAGAAGATGATGATGGTGGGTCATCATAGGATGTTGAGTTGTTTGACGCTTGTTATGAATATTTTAAAACATTTGTTTGTATAACTTTTAACTTATTACATTTGGACAATTTTTGGTTTATATGCTATGTTTTGCGATTAGTTTGATGGTTTTGATAGTGTGTACTGATTTGGAACAGCAGGTTGGGTTTGGTACCCAGAAAATTCTGGGTGGATTGCTGCAAATGCAGCAAAACTATTAAAAAAATGTTCTTTTTTGCGGCGATAAATCGTCGCAAAAAAGAGCAAATTATGTTAAAATATATCGCCGCAAAAAAGATTTTGGTCATAATATTTGCGGCGATATATCGTCGCAAAAAAGACCAAATTATGTTGAAATAATTCGCCGCAAAAAAGATTTTGGTCAAAATATTTGCGGCGATATATCGCCGCAAAAAATTCATTTTCGTCGCAAAAAAAATCGTCCCAAAAGATTTCTCTCAGAATTTCCCCTTTTTAAAATAAGTGGAGCCCACAAAATAAAATCGTCGCAAATTTCGTCGCAAAAATCATTTTGCGACCACTATTTTACGGCGAATGTTTTGCGACCAATTTTTCGTCGCAAAAGATGTATTGCGACGAAACTGAATCTTTTTGCGACGATATATATCGCCGCAAAAGAGCTTTTTTCTTGTATGTCGTTTATAGTTTTATTTATAAAGCTCGAGCTCGACTCGTTAGAAAATTTTCAAGCTCGAGCTCGGCTCGAGCTCGGCTAGTTTATTGTTAAATTATTAAATTTATATTTTTTTAATTACTTTTATAATTATTTATAAGCATATTTTTTATATATAACACAATATATATTATTTAACTATTTTTTATCACAATAATATATTTAATAATATAATTTATGTAAATATGTATTTATATATATTTAATATGTAAGTAAAAAATACACATATACAAAAAGCTCGTTTAGGCTCGCGAGCCAGCTGGAGCTCGATATCCTGAAGCTCGAGCTCGAGCTCATTTAGTACACGAGCAATAATTTGAGCTCGAGCTAGGGCTCGAGCTCGTTTAAGCTCAACTCGATTCGAGCTTTTTTCGAGCCGATCTCGAGTATCTTGCGAGCCGGCTTGGCTCGTTTACACCCCTAATTTTATCAATAATAAACCATATCATGCACCTTTACATCCACCATTTGTTTCAACTCAACCTTCACCAACTGCACAATAACATCAACCATCGTGCATGCTTCCTGCACTTGTGCCGTCACTTCTTTAGCAGATGGCAGTAAGTCAGTTAGGTGTCGATATGTGATGAGTATTGGTAATCTCAGTCTTATATCCAATCATATATTATGTTTTATACCTGAATTTATACATGTCAAATAACCGTTGTTTTTTTAATAATTGTTTTAAGGGTGAGGTTATTCTATAAAGTGTATTTTTACTACAAAGTGTATTTTTGTTAAAAAGTGTGAGAAGACACAATAAGTCTAAAAAATCATAAAAAAATTAATATCTTACAATCTAAATCGAATTTTAAAAAAGTAATTCGGAGCCTCTGTTCCTCTCGTTGTTCTCTTTCAGAAAAAAAATAAAAATAAATAAAAATTTTTTCATTATGTCTTTATATGACACAATAACGTCATTGTATCTTTTATATTGACACAATGACGTCATTGTGTCTTTAAAAATGACACAATAAAATAACGTTAATTTTTTTATTTTTTTAATTTTTCGTTTATTTTTTTTCTTAGTGAGGACGACTAGTGGAACAAAAGCTACAAATTACTTTTTTAAAATTCGATTTAAATTGTGAGATATAATTTTTTGTGTCTTTTTTTGACTTATTGTGCATTCTCACACTTTGTAGCAAAAATACACTTTACATTTGAACTTTTTTCTTGTTTTAAAGTTAACAGGTAAATTTGCTTCTCTATAAGTGTTTCATTTTGAAAAAAACACTGAAAGAGATTTTATTTTATTGTTTAAGTGCCTTAACAAATAACAATAATGAATAAACACTTAAATAGGAAAACAAAAACAAGTATTCATTCGTATTCCTATTAAAAAAATACGATTGCGAAAACCTCCAAAAGGATTTATTCGTAGCTTCTTTTATGCTAATATGATTTTATTCTTGATTCAAAAGAAATGAACTTTTATAGTTAGCGGTATGAAGCTACATGCTTGTATAATACATTGTTTGGCATGTTAACGTAACATCATGAACTTGTATTGCTTTGTAGAACGTATTGTATTCAATAATTTTAAACATAAACCATCTGAGAAACACCTTTATATTAAAGTGACTCTTGAGAAAAAAAATTAGCACCACTAAAGGTACTTGAAAGTGACCCATTAGACGCTTGGACACTCGAGAGACATTCTATGATGATTGAGCATATATGTGGATTTCTTTTAACAGAAAGTTCATTGGAATATTTAGGCATCAATTCATCCAAAAACAATAGTTCTGAAGAATATTATAAGATCTTATGTGCATTTATATCACACCTTTGTAGTAAAACTTTCTTGTGTATGTTAATTAAGAATAACTTTTATTATAGTGTGTCATTTTTCAACGACTAAAAGTAGCTTTTTTTTAAAGCATCCCCTAATGGTATAAACAGATGAAAACATTGAAATATAAAAATAATAAGACTAAAATTCAATAATATAAACTATAAATTGTTGATGATAGTAATCCATAACATAACATTATAATTGAAGTTTACAATGTTATTAGTTAAACTGTTAATAGGATCGATTAATCAGTCCCATGCATCTAGATAATCTTAAGATTATATATACTCTCTCACATTTGTTAAACGTCATGTGAATCTAGATAATCTTAAAGTCTCATTTGATTTGTAGTTTAGTTTAGAATGTTTTCCATCCAAAATGTTGTTTGTTAGACACCAAACGAAATTGGAAATGGGTTTTTATATTAATTTATTGGAATTCACTTTTCATTGGTTACTTATAAAATGTTCAACAATCCAATAAAATGTTCATATTTGACATTTCAATTCAAAAAAAAACCTACAAATCAAACATTTTATTAATTTAAATAAGATTATATTCTAATTTCATTTTTAATTACTTTTCAACACATATCCAAACAATCTCTTAAGTATACTCTTTCGTATTTGCGTTTATATATCTACCAAAAAAAACAAAAGGTGACGATTGTGACTACCAAATGAAATCGAACTAGACACATTGGGCCCACTCACAGGATCGAATTAACTCTTTAATTTGTTTATTTGCCACTAAATTGTTGTCATGGATCAATGAAAATATTTCCGAGAAAACTCTTTTTTCCGATTATAGAATCTTTGAGATTCAAGAACTCTAATTACAACTTAAATCATGCAAAGTAAAAGAGATTAATTAAAATTATGAAAATTACAAGTGTAATGATTTTAGAAATAGAAACTATATAAGGTAGAGAACGTGTTTTCCTGAAAAAATAAACTACATAAATTAATAAGATGAATATTGAACGCTATTAATCATTATACCACTCAATTATTTAAAAGAAACCGGGTGCTGCTATGTTTATTTTTAATCCAACCTTTAAAAAGAATCAGATTCTATTTAAATATAATCTAAAATAACTAGGCTTTATGATGATATAAAAAATATGTTTTTATTAAAAATGGACACATATTTTTTTCAACTTAATAAATATTTTTTTTAAAAAATGACACATTGTGCATCTCCCTTTAGAAAACATGTTTGTTTCTTAGACTGCAATAGATGGAACACATATAAGTGTACAAGTACCAGAGGAAGATAAACCGAGATATCGTAATTGAAAAGAAGAAATAACAACAAATGTACTTGCCGCTTGCACACCTGACATGCAATTTATTTATGTATTACCAGGCTGGGAAGGATCTGCGGTCGATGGTAGAATACTTTGTAGTGCTGTGATCCGAGAGAATGGATTGCAAGTACCTAAAGGTAACTACTATCTTGTTGATGCCGGGTACACTAATGGAGATGGATTTCTTGCACCATTTCGAGGTCAAAGATATCATCTTAATACATGGCTAAATGGACGAAGACCGGAAAAGCCTGAAGAGTATTTCAACATGAAGCACTCAGCAGTAAGAAATGTCATCGAACGATGTTTCGGCATTTTGAAGAAAGGATGGGCTATACTTAGAAGCCCATCTTTCTATCCAATCAAAACACAGAATAAGATTATACTTGCATGTTGTCTTATGCATAATTTTATTCAAAGAGAAATGACATGTGATCCTTTTGATGATGATGAATTTATTAACATAAATAATGATGCAGATGATGAATATTTTGGATCACATGTGGAACATATTACAACAGTCGGGACCTCAAATGAATGGACAAACTTCAGACAAAATTTTCAACGTCAATGTTTAATGCATGGACATCTAGACATCATTATTTTATTTAGATTATTATGTTTTTAGTTATACTTTTTTGTAATGTTTATTTAATTGTAACACCCGAATATTTTCCTTGTAGCCGACGAAAGAAGAAAAAGAAATAAAGTCCAAAGTCGGGGGACCAAACCCGCCAACGCACGAAAGTTGGGCAAATGGGCACATATTAAGGGAGAGGACAGCCCATTTCCCCCTCCCCACACTCATTTTCAGCTAAAAGAAAAGAAGGGAAGAGAGAAGGAAGAGAGAAAGAAGAGAGGAAGAAGAGAAAAAGAAGAGAAAAGTGGTGATTCGGGCTCGAAATTCGTCGTGTAGCAAGTCCAAACGAAGCTCATCATCTTCTTCTAGTTTGTGTGAGTTCTAGGACCCCGATTTTACTTGTTTTCAACCGATTTTGGGGCTGGAGCACATAGAAACCTGTTTTGAAAATGTGTGTGTTTGACCCATTTGGGTGTGATTGTGTATAGTGTGTTTAGAGTGTGATTTCGGGCTTGTGTGTGCTTGAATGGTGTCATAGTATGCTTTCCTAAGGATTAGGAGGGTTGATTTGGGCTTAGAATGAGTTTGGAAGGGTTTGGAGGTCGAAAATCACGACTTCAGTTCGGGATGAACCGCAGTCTGCGCCCAGTTAGGGCTATGCGACGGGGGGGCCAATCGGCCGACTGAGGGGCGATTGAGGTCCAATCGCATGACTGAGGTTCAATCGCACGACTGGGGGTCCAGTCACATGACAGGTCATACGACTGAGAGCCCAGTCGCATAGGTGCTTAGTCGCATAGGTACTCAGTCGCACGACTGAGAGCTCAGTCACATAGGAGTCCATTCGTATAGTGTCGAATCGCACGATTGAGTATCCATTTGCACGATTGGAGGTTCAGTCGCATAGGAATGCATTCGCATTGGTCTAGTCGCATGATGTTCAGTCGCATGGAGGCCATGCGACTGAAGGGTGCCCAATCACCCAAATAGGGCTGTTGTGTACAAGGAGAGACATAGTTTAATTACTGACTTTCGGGGAAAAGAGCAGGGGTAAGTATGATGTAGCCCTGTATGATGGTGATGACTGATGACTGGTAAATGTCGATGTTCCTTGTCTCGATACGTGTTTATCTTTCCATGGCTTTACGTGTTATGATTAATAAATGTAATGAAAGTATTATGTAACGTAAAGTGAAAGATAATGAAAGAGGAACATGATGAACGAATGCATGCATTAATGAATAAACGAATGAATGTAAGAAAGGCTTGCAACCAAATGTATGGAGGTGCACACCCAATGAAGGTGTTAGCTCAATGGTGTTCGGGTTAGCTACCCTGAAGGATGCACACTGGGGTCCAATCTTTGTGATTGACCATATGTACGGGATTCTTGCCGCTTACCCTAGGTGACTGGATCAGCTTCGTGCACAATGTTCGTGATTTAATTACCACAGGTCCAACACCAGCATTCGTGCACAATGTTCGGGGTATAGCACATGGCATTGATCCAAAATGAAAGAGGAAAGATAAGTGGTGCATGTACTTACCCTAGGTGACTGGATCAGCTTCATGCACAATGTTCGTGATTAATTACCACAGGTCCAGCACCAGCACTAGTGCATAATATTCGGGGTATTGTACATGTCATCAAAAGTAATGAACGTATGAATGAACGTAACGAACGTACGGACAAATGTAATGAATGTATGAATGAAAGTGAGAAACGTACGAACGAAAGAAAGAGTTATGAATGAATGTGAATGTTAACGATGAACGGTAAATGAACGAAATCCAACGAATAAATGAGGAAGATAATAATGATATTATCTATGTGTACGTATGTTGTGTGAACGCATGTATGTAAAGAACGGTTTAACGAAAGAAAAGTATGTTTTATTATAAAACTAGAACTCACTCAGCAACACTGACTTTTTATGTGTTTCCAGTTGGCAGGTAGTGTTGTTGAGGATGGCACGAGGCGGCTACTCAGCTCTTTTGGGATGGTATTCTTTTGTTTAATGCTTTTGTATTGTAATACAAACAAATGATATTTTGTAATGAGTGTTGTATTACTTTGCAAAAGCGTTTATAGTAAAATGAAAAGTTATTACCAAAGTATCAGCTGTATGATTTTAGTAAAGACTAAATAATGATATGTTTTAAGTATGATCATGACCAGCTGTGAGGTGCCCGGGAACGGGGCCTTACAAGTTGGTATCAGAGCCAAAGTTTAAGTGAAACAGGTAAATTTTCAAAATAAACCATAACTTAAACTGAGAATGGGACGGAAAGGGAAGGGATGCCAATCTGAGTAGCTGTGTGCCATCAGGTATTTTCTCAAAGTTAACCGGTATTATATGCACATGTTATGTGTTTATGTGTTGCTGGTAGATTTAGATACTGATGTAGTCAGGATAGGTAATGCTCGGGACACGAAGAGTAAAGTAAGTGGCTAATCACAACTGGCCACTGTAATTAGGGACTTACTATACTTGACATAAACTGAGCTATTCCCTTGAATGACCGTGTTGGTGTTTGAATCTTTTAGTGCGTGATAGAGAATGGCCGGTGGTAGCGGCCCAAAAGAGGCAGGCCTAGAGCTGAGAAGGTGGTTCCTGAAGAACCCGAGACCCCTCATCCGAAGGGTGTAGACGAGAGCGCCAATTTGAGAGCCTCGGTAAAAGAGGTTGTAGTTGAGGAGGTGCACCAGGTCATGCAGACGATCTTACCGTCTGCGGTGACCGAAGTGATAAAGGCTGTACGGGAAGGAGAACGGAAGGAGAGGAACCGGTCCTCGGGAGGACGGGAACAAACGGAGCCTGAAACGGTTCCTTCTGATGAAGAAGAGGAGGAGGAAGAAGAGCCTGCGCCGGGGGCGGCACGAGGCTGTAACTACGGGGCTTTTCAACGATGCAAGCCCCCAACTTTTGATGGTAATGGCACTGCTGCTGCTGCTCACCGGTGGGTGAGGGAAATGGAAGTCGTTCTGAATATCAGCGAGTGCCGGGAGGATCAAAAAGTGAAGTTTGCTGCCCATTCTTTCATGGACTCGGCTCTGTGCTGGTGGGACAATATAGTCCAAGCCGAGGGTAGCAGGGCCATCGGGAGGATGAGATGGTCTGAACTGAAGAAGTTGGTGATTGAGGAATTTTGTCCTCACCGAGAAATGGATAAGGTTGAGAGAGAGTTACTGTAGCTGGAGGCGGGAACGATGACATACCAATAGTACACCACAAAGTTCAACGAGATGGTACGTGTAAGGCCCACCTTTCTCAGGGGACCTCACAGTTGGTCATTCACAGCTTAACATTGGTTTAAGACAATCATTTACTCATATATGTATAAATATATATATATTGCAGCGGAAAATACTGTAATTTTAATTCATTACAAATAAAATATAAACATTGTCTTTAATCCTCAAAACTATTTAGGAGTCCTTTGTTTAGCTTTTCTTCTTCAGGGATGCCAGTCTTCTAGTGTCAAGAAGCTTCAATCCCATGCCTCTATTCCATAGCTCTACTTTTACCTGTCGACTGATATGCATACAAAAGTCAGCTTCGCTGAGTGAATTCTAGGTTTACTTTGCTAAATAACTTTCGTAAGAGATATTAGCTTTATCAGTTGAAAATAATCATTGTGTATCACAATATAAGTACACACAGGCTATCACTTTATCAATACTTTATCATTTATTGTTATTTATTACTCTTCTTTATCCGTCAATTCTCTGTCACAATCGGTGCCTAGGCTCGCCTAGGATTTTACCGACATGCCAATTAAGGGCTTACTGTCGTACCCGATCAGGCCATTATTGTCATGCCAATTCAGGACTTACTGACCTGCCTGTTCGAGCATACTTTATCACTTTATCACCGATAAGGGCACAACGAATGCAACCCTCCTTTATCAATTGCTTGCAAGGCTTTACTTTATCACTTTATCAAGGTACATGTTATGGGCCTAATAACAGTTCTTTAAGTTTCACTTATATCTTTAGTTTTCACATACACATAACACATAATAAGAAGCAAACTCTTAGTCTAAGCATTCACATTTCATCAATCATGAGAGATAAACCATATAACTGACCCTCCGCGGGACAGCGGGGGTTCGGGGGCGGCAGCCCCTGATAGCGGGGTTCTAGGGGCTGAGTGGGGTCCAAGGGGCAACGCCCCTGGCTGGGGCCGGGCTGCCAGGTCAGTGCGCCCGAAAATTATTTTGAGCTATTTAAATGGCACATTTTACTTTAGGAAATTTTATTTTCTTGATAAAAGGTCTTAAAAACCGTCATCGTAAAAGTATGTAATTTAGTATGCATCTCACCTCAAAACATTGAAAACGGGTAAAGGAGGGGTCTGGAACTCACCTGAACTTGTCCAAATAGCTTAAATTCTAAGTCACTTAAGCTATAGTCTGGATACTATAGCTGCACGAAAGTTAATGCACAAAAACGTCATTTTCTTCATAGTTTCGCCCACAGTTTCGCTGGTAGTTTCGCTGCCAGTTTCGCTGGCAGTTTCGCTACCAGTTTCGCTGGGCAGCACTTCTGCTAGTTACGCTAGACAGATTCGCTGCCTTGAGCGCCCAACTTTCGTTGGAATTTCTTAGTTTCGCAGTGTCTATAGGTCAGCCTAAGTACTTAGCGAACTTATCAGCGAAACTATAGTTTTGCTGTAGCGAAACTGTAGTTTCGCTGGAACCCCTTTAGTTTAGCTGAATAAATTAACAGTTTCGCTGGTTAAAGGCTTAGTTTTGCTGGATCGGATCCTAGTTTCGCTGGATCGGGTCCTAGTTTCGCTGGATGAACAGAAACTAAGAACTAGCCCGTTTTTAACCCAAAATCTTAACTTTCTACGTCCAAATCCTTGGTTTACCTTCCATGAAACCATTTCTATCATTTTTACACGTTTTCATACGTAAAAACTTAACCTTTATGTGTTTCTTTGAACTTTTCAAAACCTCAAAACCCTAGAATCCGGGTTTGATCTACAGAAGGCCTTAGAGGTCGATTCTTACCTTGTTTTGTTGCTCTTTCCTTAAGTTTTGATGCTCCAATCACCCAGCTCTTCAATCTTCCAACCTTTCAAGCTCCAAATCTTGAGTTCTTCCCACTTTCTCTCTCTACTTTCTCTCTCTATGAATTTGGTGGCTAGGGTTGGAAATGCTGAAGATGGAGCTGTTCATGCATTGTTTAAGGGCTGATTATGGCCCTTAAACCCATCAAGCCTAGCCTATTAAGGCTAATTTTATCCATAGCCCACTAATTTACCCCTTTATTTCTTAAATTAACCCTTAAAAGCCCATTATTATTAAATGGCTTGTTTCGGGAAATTTCGGGGCGTTACAGTACGTCTGGTGCCGGATCAGGTGACACCTCTGTCGCAAAAGATCAAGAGGTATATTCAAGGTTTGCTAGCGGACAATCACAGGCATATGATCGCTGCCCGACCGAGCACGTTTAGGTCAGCGGTGGACTTGGCGGGAAGACTGTATGATGAAAGGACTGTAGTGGTGGTGGCTGAAGGTAGTAGGAAGGGTGATGGTGATAAGAATTGGAATGGGAAAAGGTTTGGTCGGGGTGATGCCTCGACTGGTAACAAGAAGGCACGGGTGGACGATCGCCGTGTGGCCACACCGGGTACGGGATCGAGAAAGTGTGGCAAATGTGGGAAGGAGCACAGTGGCAAGTGTAGATGGGGGTTGAACGTCTGTTTCAAGTGTGGGAAGCCTGGTCATATGGCTAGATATTGTAGGGGCGCGAGGTGCTTCAACTGTGGGGAAAATGGTCATATGAGTAAAGACTGTAAGAAGCCAAGGGCCGAGGGTTCCGGCGTGAAGAAGACGGGGAATGAAGGACCGAGGGCAAGCGCCAGGGCATTCACGATGACGCGGGGGGAGGCTAGGATGGACCCTGATGTTGTGTCCGGTACGTTTCTGGTGAACCAAACTTTAGCTTCTGTGTTGTTTGATTCGGGTGCCAGTAGGAGTTTTATTTCTGCTGCTTTCTGTGCTAAGCTGCCGTTTAGTAGTAAACGCGCTGATGCGCCATTTGATGTGGAAACCGCCATAGGTAAGTCTACCAGGATTTAAGAGTTGATAGAGGGTTGTGATGTGGAGTTAGAGGGTCATAAATTTCCGGTTAGACCATTCGTGATGACCTTAGGTGGTTTCGATCTGGTTCTTGGGATGGATTGGTTGGCGGACTTCGTGGCGAATATAGTGTGTCGAAAGAAGATTGTTCGTTTGATAGCACCTGACGGGAGTTCGGTAACCGTTTATGGGGATCGGGTCATGACGATCTCGAAAGTGATCTCAATGGCGGTGGCGGGAAAGTGTATGAGGCGTGGATGTACCGCCTACTTGTGTTATGTAAAGGACGTGGAAACGCTTACACCACAACTATCTGATGTTCCGGTTGTGTGTGACTTTCCAGACGTGTTCCCAGAAGACTTATCAGGAGTGCCAACTGACCGGGAGATTGAGTTTCAGATTGACCTGATACCGGGTGCCCAACCTGTTGCCAAAGCACCGTATCGGTTGGCTCCGACAGAGATGAAGGAGTTGATGGAGCAGTTGCAAGAGCTGCTCGACAAGGGATTCATTAGACCGAGTATCGCTCCTTGGGGTGCTCCGGTCATATTCGTAAAGAAGAAAGATGGTAGTATGAGGATGTGCATAGACTACCATGAGCTGAACAAGCTGACAGTGAAGAATCGGTATCCATTACCGAGGATTGATCATTTATTCGATCAGCTTCAAGGTGCTAGTTGGTTTTCACGGATAGATCTTCGATCGGGCTACCATTAGCTAAAGGTGAAAGAGCATGATATTCCTAAAACCGCTTTTCGCACGCGCTACGGTCACTACGAGTTTCTTGTCATGTCTTTTGGTTTGACCAATACGCCAGCTGCTTTTATGGATCTGATGAACCGAGTGTGTCGGCCAATGTTGGATAAATCAGTGATTGTGTTTATTGATGATATCCTGATTTATTCAAAAAGCGAGATAGAGCATGTCGATCACATTCAAGAAGCGTTGGAGACGTTAAGGAGGGAGAAGTTGTACGCCAAGTTCTCCAAATGCGCGTTCTGGTTGCGCGAAGTTCAATTCTTGGGTCACGTGGTGAATCCGGAGGGGATTATGGTGGATCCGGAAAAGGTGTAAGCGGTGATGCAATGGAAGACTCCAAAGACGCCATCCGAGATCCGTAGTTTCTTGGGTTTGGCGGGATACTACCAAAGATTTATTCAAGACTTTTCCAAGATCGCTTCTCCACTAACCAAGTTGACCCGTAAGGATGTAAAGTTTGTATGGGGTCAAGGCCAAGAGAATGCGTTCGAAGAATTGAAGACGAGATTGACCCAAGCTCCTGTTCTGTCATTACCCGATGGAAGTGAAGTTCTGGTGGTTTATTCTGATGATTCCTACTCGGGATTGGGGTGCGTGTTAATGCAGAGGGGGAAGGTTATAGCCTATGCATCCCGACAGTTGAAGGTTCATGAGGTTAACTATCCTACTCATGACTTGGAGCTAGCAGCTGTGGTCTTTGCATTAAAGATTTGGAGCCAATATCTCTACGGGACGAAGTGCACCATTTTCACTGACCACAAGAGCTTGAAATATTTCTTCGAGCAGAAGGATTTGAATATGAGGCAGAGGCGACGGTTTGAGCTCATAAAAGATTATGAATGTGAGATCCATTGTCATCCGGGCAAAGCCAACGTGGTGGCGGATGCCGTTAGCTGAAAAGAAAAGGCCCGAGCCGATTCGGGTGAAGGCGTACCAGCTGATCATGACCTATGATGTGATAAAGCAAGTCAAGGAGTTTTAAGATGAGGCCTTAAGAGAGGATCGTCTTAACTCTGAAAGGATGAGAGGTCTGGTCGCGGAATTGGGTGAAAACACACTTAGTGTTAAAACTCGATTCAGGCGAATGTGGATTCCTCGTTTTAGGGATCTACGGATGAAGATTATGGACGAAGCTCACAAGACTCGATATTCTATTCATCCCGGTGCTACAAAGATGTATTAAGACATGAAGAAAGATTATTGGTGGCCGGGTATGAAACATGATGTGGTGGAGTATGTGAGTAAATGCCTTACTTGTTTACAAGTGAAGGCCGAGCATCAAAAGCCGTATGGAAAGATACAACCTTTGGATATACCGGAATGGAAGTGGGAGCACATCACCATGGATTTCATTACGAAGCTGCCACGCACTCCGAAAGGGTATGATGCTGTATGGGTGATTGTTGACCGCTTGACGACGAGTGCTCACTTCCTACCGATGCGTGAGACATATTCATCTGAGAGGTTGACTGATCTGCTCATCAAAGAAATTGTAGCTCGTCATGGTGTGCCGGTATCTATCGTATCTGATCGCGACACCCGGTTTACATCCAAATTCTGGAAGAAATTCCACGACGCCATGGGGATGAGGTTACATATTAGCACGACTTATCATCCCTAAATGATGGTCAGTCAAAAAGGACCATTCAGACACTGGACATGCTTCGGGCGTGTGTGATTGATTTTGGGGGAAGTTGGGATGACCACTTACCGTTAGCTGAATTCTCATACAACAGCAGCTATCATGCCAGCATTGGCATGCCACCCTATGAGATGCTATACGGTAGGAGATGCAAAACACCCGTCTGTTGGGGTGATATTGGTCATAAGGAGTTAGGGAGCGTCAAGGTGATCGAGGCTACGACTGAAAAGCTCGAAAATATCAAGGCCTTCATGAAGGCAGCATAAGATAGACAGAAGTCGTATGCTGATAAACGACGCAGACCGATTGAGTTCCAGGTGGGTGATCGAGTTATGTTAAAGGTCTCACCTTGGAAGGGTATCATTCGGTTTTGAAAGCGGAGCAAGTTGATCGAGTTATGTTAAAGGTCTCACCAGGTCGTATGCTATAGACTGGAGTTACCAGATGAGTTAAGCAGAATTCACCCGACATTCCATGTACCTCATCTGAGGAAGTGTTTGGCAGATGAGGATATGATTGTTCCACTGGAGGATATCAAAGTAGACAAACGGTTCAATTACGTAGAGCAACCAGTGGCGATCATCGATAGAAAAGAGAAGAGGTTGAGAAATAAAGTGGTTCCTCTTGTGCGTGTACAGTGGAAGCACAGGAAAGGATCCGAGTCAACATGGGAGACCGAAGAGGAAATGAGACAGCATTACCCACGTTTGTTCGAGCAATAACAGGTTTCGGGGACGAAACCTATATAAGGGGGTGGACTTGTAACACCCGCATATTTTCCTTGTAGCCGACGAAAGAAGAAAAAGAAATAAAATCCAAAGTCAGGGGACTAAACCCGCCAACGCATAAAAGTTAGGCAAATGGGGACATATTAAGGGAGAGGGCAGCCCATTTTCCCCTCCCCACACTCATTTTCAGCTAAAAGAAAAGAAGGGAAGAGAGAAAGAAGAGAGGAAGAAGAGAAAAAGAAGAGAAAAGTGGTGATTCGGGCTCGAAATTCATCGTGTAGCAAGTCCAAACGAAGCTCTTCATCTTCTCCTAGTTTGTGTGAGTTTTAGGACCCCTATTTTACTTGTTTTCAACCGATTTTGAGGCTGGAGCACATAGAAACCTGTTTTGAAAATGTGCGTGTTTGACCCATTTAGGTGTGATTGTGTATAGTGTGTTTAGAGTGTGATTTCGGGCTTGTGTGTGCTTGAATGGTGTCATAGTATGCTTTCCTAAGGATTAGGAGAGTTGATTTGGGCTTAGAATGAGTTTGGAAGGCTTTGGAGGTCGAAAATCGCGACTGCAGTTCGGGATGAACAGCAGTCTGCGCCCAGTTAGGGCTATGCGACTGGGGGGCCAATCGACCGACCGGGGGGCGATTGAGGTCCAATCGCACGACTGAGGTTCAATCGCACGACTGGGGGTCCAGTCGCATGACAGGTCATACGACTGAGAGCCCAGTCGCATAGGTGTTCAATCGCACGACTGAGAGCTCAGTCGCATAGGAGTCCATTCGTGTAGTGTCCAATCGCACTATTGAGGATCCATTTGCACGATTAGAGGTTCAGTCGTATAGGAATGCATTCGCATTGGTCTAGTTGCATGATGTTCAGTCGCATGGAGGTCATACGACTGAAGGGTGCCCAATCACCCAAATAGGGCTGTTGTGCACAAGGATAGGCATAGTTTAATTACTGACATTCGGGGAAAAGAGCAGGGGTAAATAACGATGTGGTAGTTCCCGTAAGAACATGTAAGATGGTCGTCGAGGCTTTAGAAGTTATGTTGGGCACGATGATGATAGTGTTGCATGTTATGCATGATATATATTATGTTAAGTATGATGTAGCCCTGTATGATGGTGATGACTGATGACTGGTAAATGTCGATGTTCCTGGTCTCGATACGTGTTTATCTTTCCATGGCTTTACGTGTTATGATTAATAAATGTAATGAAAGTATTACGTAACGTAAAATGAAAGATAATGAAAGAGGAACATGATGAACGAATGCATGCATTAATGAATGAACGAATGAATGTAAGAAAGGCTTGCAACCAAATGTATGGAGGTGCACACCCAATGAAGGTGTTAGCTCAACGGTGTGCGGGTTAGCTACCCCGAAGGATGCACACTGGGGTCTAATCTTTGTGATTGACCATATGTACGGGATTCTTGCTGCTTACCCTAAGTGACTGGATCAGCTTCGTGCACAATGTTCGTGATTTAATTATCACAGGTCCAGCACCAGCACTCGTGCACAATGTTCGGGGTATAGCACATGGCATTGATCCAAAATGAAAGAGGAAAGATAAGTGGTGCATGTACTTACCCTAAGTGACTGGATCAGCTTCGTGCACAATGTTTGTGATTAATTACCACAGGTCCAGCACCAGCACTACTGCACAATGTTCGGGGTATTGTACATGTCATCGAAAGTAATGAATGTATGAATGAACGTAACGAACGTACGGACGAATGTAATGAATGTATGAATGAAAGTAAGAAACGTACGAACGAAATAAAGAGTTATGAATGAATGTGAATGTTAACGATGAACGGTAAATGAACGAAAGCCAACGAATGAATGAGGAAGATAATAATGATATTATCTATGTGTACGTATGTTGTGTGAACGCATGTACGTAAAGAACGGTTTAACGAAAGAAAAGTATGTTTTATTATAAAACTAGAACTCACTCAGCAACGCTGACTTTTTATATGTTTCCAGTTGGCAGGTAGTGTTGCTGAGTATGACACGAGGCGGCTACTCAGCTCTTTTGGGATGTCATTCTTTTGTTTAATGCTTTTGTATTGTAATGCAAACAAACGATATTTTGTAATGAGTGTTGTATTACTTTGCAAAAGCGTTTATAGTAAAATGAAAAGTTATTACCAAAGTTTCCGCTGCATGATTTTAGTAAAAACTAAATAATGATATGTTTTAAGTGTGATGATGACCAGATGTGAGGTGCCCGGGAATGGGGCCTTACATTAATGGATTATATTTTTAGAACAAATTTAAATGTTTTAATGCGATTGTTATTATATGCTTGTTATTTATACAACAATTAAATATTTTCATGCTTTTATTATTTATATAACGTTGATGTTTTTGTGTAAGATATGGAGGCGCAGTTTGATTCTCAAAAGGGTCCAGGAAAAAATAAAAAAAATGGAATGAAAAAGAAGATGAGAAGCTTGTTGCAGCAATGCTTGATGTGCTCAATTCAGGTTCCAATTACGAATCAGATAATGTGTTTAAACCTGGCTTCTTTAATGTAGTGGAGCAACAACTAGCAATCTTACTTCCTGAAGCTAGAATAAAAGCACCACATATAGAGTCACGAGTAAAAACATTGAAGAGTGATTGATCTGCTGTGCATGATATGTTGTCATGGAACAACACAAGTGGCTTTGGTTGGGATATAACAACGAAATGCTTGACGCTCCACAACCTGTTTGGCAAGCTTATATACAGGTATTGAATAGTCATTTATGATCGTAGCTTTTATATATAAATTTAAGATATAAAATGTAACATTTTATGGTTATTTAGCGATTTATGACTACTTTGTTTGTATATAATTATTTTTTATTCTGTGATATGGTTTGTTAGGTGCATAAAAATGCAGCAAAATGGAGAGGAAAGAGATTTCCTCATTACTGGGACTTATGCAAAGATCGGGCAAATGGAAGAGATGCTCAAACAACTGCTGATATATTATCTGACATAAACAGAGAAGAACCAGAGGCTACCAGCGGATCAGATGATATAGATGTTGATTAGTCACTAAACAGCCCTTCATATGCTGTTTCTATAGAAGAATCAAGTACACAACGAAAAAGAAAAAGACGCAATAGTTGGGATCCTCTAATGAACAACTTAAAAGAGTCGGCGGAAATAATAGGCGCAGAGATTAGGGAGGCTACAAATACATTTAATAGAGTTTTTGGTACAGAAAGCAACAGAGAGGAACTTCGTAACAATCTTTTTGCGAAGATGAACAAGTTGAAGAGTGTGATAAAGCTGTTTGTAAGCTCGCACAGAATGAAGAGTTGGTGGTAATTTTTTTAAGAGTTGATGAAGAACGCAAACTTGGATGGGTGAAGAACATGCTTGATGATACTGTTTGACGTGATATATTATGACTTTTGGATTATTTTTAGTTTATTTTCGTGGGCAAATTCGGATGTTTTTAGATTCTTTTAATTATGTTTTTTTGGATAATTCTTGATTTTATAGTTAAATATTTTATATCGTAATATAATTTATGGAGTAAATTGCCATTTTTATCCTTGGGTTTTGATCTGTTTTGCTATTTTCATCCAAAAAGAATTTGTTTATCTTCTGGCTCCCTAACTTTTTAAAAAGTTGCTATTTTCATCCAATCTCGTTAGTGAAGTTAATTTGAGTGTTAAATAAATGGGTAATTATGTCTTTTGCAATGTTCATATTAAATAAACTTAATATTGTAACAAAATTTAGAAAAAATAAAAAAAATCTGTATAAGCATAGGAGGGTGAGGCAAGAGACTTATTACAATACTGCTGAAAAAGATTCAAAAGCTTAGAAACAAAAAAAGATGGAGTTCGAGGAATCTGCCGTTGAAGCCCACCGATTTAGAAGAATTCGACGGTGTAATTTCTCACATTTCACCGTCGTCCGTTTTTGAACCTGAAATCAGCACTGACGAAACCAGAATTGAATCGTCTTCTCCGGCGATGGTTGTAGCTGGATTTGAAATACCGCGAAACCGGATCTGAAATGGTGGTTGTTGTCGGCTAAATCTGGTGTAATGGTGAATCTTTAGTTGACGGCTAGAGTTTGAGGGTTTGGTGTGGTGGGTGATGGTTGAACGAAGTTCACTGGCCACTGATGGGTTAGGCGGTGGATGGTATTCGGTCGTAGTGAAGTAGTAGATAGTAGAGTGGTTATGGTGGATAATGATAGTGTGTGGTTAAAGATGTGGTGCTTTGTGGTGGTTGGTTTTTGGTGAGTTGTAGGTTAGATCAGGGAGTTTTGGGTTTATGGTGTGGTGGTAACAGTGGTACCTGATGATGTGGTGTGGTGAGGGGGTTGGTTGTAGGTGGTTTATGGTGGGCATAATGATGCCGGTGATGTTGGAGACAGTAGGGTGGTTGGGTGGGTTTGAAGCGGCGGTGGGGCGGTGGTCGAAGCCAAAGCATATTGGGAGTGGTTGCCGGATAGAAGCCTATGGTGGTCGTCGGAGAGTTAACGATGAAAAAAGTGTGAGCGGTGAGATGAATGGATGTTTTTATTTTTTATTTTTATTATTTTGTTATAATAATAGTACAAAAAAACATGATTACCCTTCTCCTTGAGCACCCAAGTTAACTTAACTAACGAGATTGTATGAGAATGACTATTTTTTAAAAAAGTCAGGGAGCAAAAAGAGAAAAAATTTCCTTTTGGATGGAATTGACAAAACACACTAAAACTCGAGGATGAAAATAATAATTTACTCTAATTTATGTTATGAAGATTGATAGTTTTTTTTATTTCATGGCAGTGGTGTTTTTGTCATTATAAATGCATTTCATTTCAATCCTTTGTTTTTTTCTTGTATACCAAACAAAACAAAGTAATAATTCATTTCATTCTCATAGGTAACCAAACAGGATAATGCAATGTAATAATTCATTTCATTCCTTTATCCATTTCATTCTCACATCTATTCCATTCATTTGTTCATTCCATTATCCCATACCAAACAGACCCTAAGAGTTGTTTAGTAGTATTTTAATGATTAAGAGGTAAATTTAAGTTTGAATGGTTAAAAGATAACTATTAAAATGTTATCAAACAACCCTAACAAATAGTTGCTAATAATTTGACTTACTTGTGCCGAAGGTTAAAAGTAATGTTTTCAACTACAAATATCCATAATCATACTATACACATTTTTCATATCATACCAATTTTGTAACAAATGTTACGATTATAAACAATTTACTGTTTTGCTTCTAAACTTCACGTGGATGACCAATTAATAAATCAAAGAAGAAAAATAAAAGGAAAGCTAGGAGCCCTTGATCTTAAAAGACATTTGGTCTGATGTGAAAGAGAGAGTGACAAGAGAATATCACAAGCACGAGAGAGGAAGGCACACGTAAGAAAATGCAAAGTTCCCGTTGTTTAATCAGATTGCACATTTGGTCCCCGGACTTAAAAAACTACAAAAGTTAGTCCAGACTTTTGTATAGTCATTACAAGTTTAGTCTCCAATCTTTAATAATTACAAAGTTCGTTCAATTTTAAAATGCACGTTGGTCCCCGGACTTTAATAACCTGTGTGTTTTGCACTTTTGGTCCCTAAAATTGAATTTAAAAGTTGGTTCATACTTTATAAAATGCATAGAAATTGAATGAATTTAATATTAGGGATCACATGTGCAATGGATATATAAAAGTTTGAATTAACTTTGCATTAAGGAACCAAACATGCAATATGGTTAAACATAGGGACCATCTATGTAATTTCTTCAAGTAAAAAAATAAAATGATTAGTAATTTTATTTTCTAAATGAGAGGTTTTAATGTTGTAAGTTGTAACATCAACAAGCAACCCTTGTTTACCAACAAGAACAACCGCGTTAGGTGAGAAGATGCACCGCGTATGGTGGGCTCAAAACAAAATTGATCGACGTTTATTTGACTAATTATATATATAACATTAATTAAATATATTATATAATAAGCTACATTATACTGGATTTCAGTTATGTAGCACATTTCTAACAAGAAAGTGAGATTTACTTTCTTTCATATTCTTAACAAATTGGCCGAAAATTTGACCCTAAACAATAAATACATTAATTATTATTATTCTTTTTCATAAAAGAGAGAGATATTCCGTATACATACAATGTTGAATAGAAAAGTATGAGAATTATGTAACAGTCATGTATTGCTTTAAGTATGATATATTATACGGTTTTAAATGTCTTTATTTCCTCTTTGATTACTTGGGATTACTTATATACACTACGTATGAGTATTTATACAGGGGCGAAGCTTCATTGGGACGAGGGTGTCCTTTTTTTCGTCAGTAGTGTAAATTTTCGACTCGATAGTGTAAATTTTCGGTCCGGTAGTAGAAATTTTTAATAAATATAGAGTTCGTCCCTCTAAAATAGTTTACTTTTGCCCCCGCCCCCTTAATCTTTCGTTCAAGCTCCGCCACTGTATTTATATGTCCTCACGTGTCTCTGTTTAGAATTAGTTTTGATTGAGCACGTATACACAAAATAAATTACTAAAAGTTACAAGTTTAAATTATATTTAAACACCAAATATTATATATTATATTATATTAGAAAATATTAAAATGAAAAACAGACGGCCTTAGACGCGGAATTATCGGATTAGTCAAGTGGCCGGTGATGATTATAACCATTATCTTTAAATTATTAAAACAAAATTAGATATAAACAATTGATAAAGAATTTTATAGTTGCAGTCCTTTCTGTATTGAGTATTAAGCAAATGGTTTAACTAATAGGGGAATATGTAACAAAAGTTTGTGATATTATTATTAGATAACAATTTTAATTTCTTATTTAATTTATCAATCATAACTTTCATTAATAGAGTCATTCACGAGTGCTAAACCGACCGGGTTGAGACCAGACAAAAACCAACAGTGTAGAGATTAAACACATACTTAACATAAGGTCAGATTGATATCGGTTCACCAATCGGTTACCGGACGGAGCGGTGTCGACATTATATTACAGTCCTATAAATAAACTTCATTTAATTAAATAATTAAAAAGTTAAAGTAAAAAACCCTCCAAAATAAAGAAGTATTATTTGTTTTATTTTACATAAACAAAGTAACATTATACTTATCATCACAACGGTAATAAAAAGTTGGTATTTTTGTAGTTTAGAGAGAAAATTTTATATTTTTTAAAACGGCAAAGAAAAACTCTCTACTTTATACCTAGTTTACTCTTAAATCATCAAAATTATATTTTATAGGATTTTAACTTACAATTATTTGATTTAACAGTATATATTTTAGAAACAAAAATGTGCCACAAGAAATGTTAATATTATTAGTCATTTCATGCAAAGAGAGAATCAAAATATACTAGAAGCCCATAGAACCCAACTTGTAGAAATGAAAAGCCCAAGTTTATTTTAGAATTGGACCATTAAAATTGCTAAACTGCGCAGGTTTAAATTAAGCCTTCCGATACCTCACTCGCCGTCGCCGTCCGCCGGAATCCCGCCGTCCGATTGCTGCTCATGCTAACATACGCCATAATTCGCGCGATTTCTATCTCAGATTGACAACTCCTCAAGTGTTTAAACTGCTTAGGGTTTTGGTAATAATGCCATTTAGTTTTGTAATTTCATTGATTGTTATTGTATGTTATATGTGTTGCAATTTGGTCATCAACGTACTTGTAGAATTTGGTTCTGTGCAATTGTGCTAATTTGCTTCAGGAGACTTGCAAGTTGATGTTTTGCTTCATTTAGGGTATACATATAAGGTGATATTTGTTTTAACCACCTGACCCGTTAAAAAAGCAACATGTTTTGACCCGTTACCCGATCCTTCTGACCTTTTGATGCTGCCACGGCAGTATGTTCGGACTCTCGTGGATATACCTTGGTATTTGCAATATGTAAGTTGCGCGCCAAGTGTTTGATGAAATGCCTCATAGAGATGTGACATTTATAATTTGATTACTATGCTTGTGTTGATAGTTAATGTATTTAACTTTAAGTGAGGTTTGATTTGGAGCACTACAACATTGATCATGGTGCTTAGTGTTCATTTGCAGTATTAATGAGTGATAGATAACTGTTTTAACCTCTTTTGTAGGTGTAAAAATGTACAAGCAATCATGATCACGGGTTTCTGATATTGGCTAAAGAACTAAACACCCTGAAGAAACATATCACTTAGCCTTAACGAAGCCTTTAATACAATGACGATCAAGCATACCCTGTTTAACTATATTTCATTGTCTAGATACTCCTCAACATCTGTACTCAAAACTGGAGACAAGTTGAAACGAACACGAATATTCTCAAGTCAAGATCTTGTTGACTATTCAAAGGTGAGTTTTGATGCAAACCCTTTACATCTTGATCCTGAATATGCAAGAAATGTCGGATATAAAGATGTACTTGTTCCTGGAATGCTTGTCGCCTCTTTGTTCCCGAGGATCATTGCTACTCATTTTGTAAGTCGTTTAATCTTTTCTTGTTTGCATACGCCACAATGATTCAAGCTTTTTATGAATTTACATGCAACCCGTTTACCTTAATGACTATAAAGTATGTTTTTGATAGCCTGGAGCGGTGTATGCATCACAGACCTTGCGCTTTAGATTGCCGGTTTTTGTAGAGGAAGAGATTATTGGTGAAGTTGAAGCTACTAGCATAAGAGGATCAAAAAGTAAACACATGTGAGTCAAAAATTCTAACTTTTTCTTGAACTGAAGTGAAGATAAGTATGCTGATATGGGTTCTAATTTGTTACTCCTTTTGTCACTTGGGTTAGTGCCAAATTTATAACCAGGTGCTTCAACAACACTGGGGTTCTTGTTCTTGATGGAGAGGCTATGGCTGTTTTACCAACATTATGTCCAACACAAGCGTGAACTCGGGTCAGTTATGGTTTAACCTTTGCTGCCATTGAAGCGATACTGATCATTTGTGTGATGTGTGATGCATCCTGCCTCACTTGTTATGCACAACATTGAGTCATTGACATTTGATCAATTAATATTTTGATTATGTACAAGATTCCAAGTTTATGATGGTTGAAACTTGAAATTCCTAACCTTCCATGCTACAGAAACACTCATGCTCTCTTCAGTCTCGCTATTGGTCGATTAGAAGTCCGTTTTTTTATCACTTATCTTCGTTGATATAGTCAATTTCCTTTGGTTTATGCTGAAGGCTGTTTTATACCTCATTTGAGATCGGTCCTCCATACAAAGATTCAATGAATTCTTATAGTTTCTTTGCGTTATTGTTTTGAACATATGGTGATTTGTGTGTTCCTCTGTGGCTCTGTGCATATCAACTCTTTCGGTTAAGTTTTTGTATTGTACCGATTGATCTATTATTAAGACGTGATTTCCATATTTCTAGAGTCAAGTAGGATTTGAGTGAATCCATCTCTTTTTTAATCTTTACTTTTTATTTTAACCTAATACTTTTACATTTTTTACAGTTTATCTTAACATTTTTTTACTTTCAACTTTCGTCCCATACATTTCATATTTTAAACATTTTCGTTTTTCGGTCAAAATTTTGCGAGTTAACTCGCTAAAACGTGCATATGTGGTTCAACGTGTTTACAATTTTTTTTCCATTTAACTATCCTGTCGTGCGTAGTGGTCCTAGATCAACTTACCTGTTGATCTAGATCTTATGTGTTTCGTCTGTATGGTTCCACGTTTTTACGTTTAATTTTTGTTCAATTTTATTTTTTTTTCGTTTTTTTTATATTTTTTTATAGTAGATTTGTCCGTATTTGTGGTTAATGATGGTGGTGTGTCATTCATGACGCTTGACATGATTTGCGCCTCCCGCTGCATCGCTGGGTGTTTAATACTAGGTATCTTTATTCTTGAAGACGAGAGATTGTTTTAAGATGAATTCATTGCTCCAAAACAGATAGCAGACAAACGAAAAAAAAAAAAAAAGAAGTAGAAACAAATAGCTACAAATAACATAACAAAAGGAATGGTGCGGGGATAAGTAACAAATATAATATCATAAAAACAACACATAAAATTATAGAAAGGTAATGGCATGAAAAATCCTGTAAAGATTCATCTCAGTATAGGTCTACCCCTACTTCTCCCCCTATAGTGAGGGTTTTCACGGTTCTAATTGACGTCGTCATCTTCCTTATCTTCACATAAAATCTCAGTCTTCTCTCTTTTATGTTATCCATTATTTGAGTCACTCTCAACTTATCTCTAAAACTTCATTTCTTATCATGTCTTACATTGTTTATTTTAATCATTTCTTATCACAAATCCACCATAGCATCCTTATCTTTTGCTACCTCCATCTTGCTCGTTTGTGTTTCTTGATGGGCTAGCATTGTGTTAGATTGAGTGTGCACATGTGTGGCAAATTCGTTTGTTTTGGTATAAACAAATTGGAAACATAAGCTTTGTGGTACATTTTGTTCCGACTCTTGAATAGTATTATGAAGAACCGAAGATATGCTTAAATATCATAATCTGTAATTAACTAATCTAACTTCTCTCATAACATTTTGTTCTGATGCCCGTGTTTGTAGTATTCTTGCTTTGTCAACTTGAGTTTACCCCTACAAATCTCTGACAAAAGTTTGTTGTATGCATTCAATTTGCTTCATATTATTGTTTTATCTAGCAACCAGAAACCTTGTTCTATGGTTTAGGTATCAAGTTGAGGCTGAGCTTAATATATTATTTAATTTGTGCTTTCATTGTGTGGTTTCTATCATTTTTTTCTTATGTTACTTGTATTTATCTGTATTTCCCCTTAAAGGAAAACCAAAAAAATAAGTCTTTATTTGTAATATGATAGAAGTAATGTCTACTCTTATCTTATAAGAAAGGGCTTTCTTTCACTTTTTTAATTTTCTTAATGCATCATTATTTTCAAATGTTATTGCAAACATAGCAATATCGATGGTCATAAACACAAACAATAACAATCTAAAAAAACAAGTAAATAAAAATTATTGTAGGGCTATATTTGGCAAGTTCCATCTCAAACTGGTACAAAAAATTGACCCTATTTGGTCCAATATCACCTCTAAATTTCTCAATCATACAGTAAGACCTTGTGGTGCCGCAGCCACCGGTGCCTTCGGCTTAGGCTTTTCAACCACAATAGCTTGTGTCGTTAGAACCATACCAGCAACTGAAGCTGCATTCTGCAGACCACATCTGGTCACCTTTGCAGGATCAATGACTCCAGATTCAACCAAATTCTCATACTTATCTGTCATTGCATTGTAACCCATCTCCCATTCACTCACCTTCACTTTCTCCACCACCACTTCACCTTCAACTCCAGCATTTTGAGCTATTAGAGATGCTGGTGCCACCAATGCCTGTAAAAACAAGTTTTTTTATTTTTGGTTTGGTTATTCAGTTTTTCTGCACATCTGTAATTATGTTGCATGACTTACCTTTTGAATGATGTCAGCGCCTAATCGTTCATCTGCATCCTCGATCTTCTCTTTAATGGCTGGAACCAAAGTCGATAGATGAACAAATGCAGCACCACCACCAGGAACTATACCTTCTTCAATAGCAGCAAAAGTGGCATTTTTAGCATCTTCAATACGTAGCTTGCGGTCTTCTAATTCGGTCTCAGTTGCAGCACCAACTTTAATTACTGCAATCCCACCAGATAACTTTGCGATTCTTTCTGCTAGTTTCTCAGTGTCGTAAACAGAATCTGTCTCGGATAATTCCTTTTTGATCTGGGCAATTCTAGATTGAATCTCGTCCTTTGTTGCTGCATCAGCAATTATGGTGGTTGAATCCTTGGTGACTGTGATCTTCCTAGCAGTACCAAGCTGCTCCACAGTGGCGTTTTGGATTAACAGACCCAAATCACTGGCTAGATACTCAGCTCCTGTTATAGATTCATAACGCATCAGAAACCGAATAATATGAGTTACTTGAAACAAAATTGATCAAACAGGTCAAACAGGGCAAAAGTCTACCTGTCACGATGGCAATATCTTGTAGCAACGCCTTTCTTCTCTCACCAAACCCTGGTGCTTTAATGGCAGCGACATTTATAATACCGCGAAGTTTGTTCACAACAAGAGTAGCCAAAGCCTCACCGGTAATATCTTCAGCGATAATCAACAAAGGAGCTCTCAATTGAGTGGTTTGTTTCCAATATAGGGATAATATCCTTTATTGAGGATATCTTCTGGTCTGTAATAAGAACCCTAGCATTCTCGAATTCAACAAGTAGTTTCTCAGGGTTGGTAACAAATTGTGGTGAGATGTATCCTCTATCAATCTGCAAAATTCCATCAAATAATTGTTTTAAAAAAACACCCAATTTCATCAAATATAAGGTTTATAGAAGCAGTGATACAAATTTGCAAATTACAAACCTCCATTCCTTCTTCAACATCAACAGTTGTCTCAAAAGATGATGACGACTCGATAGATAGGACACCATCTGGTCCAACTTTGTCGATGGCATCCGCGATCATGGTTCCAATGGTATCATCATTTCCAGCAGAGATAGAAGCAATAGCTAGAAAACAAATTCAACATTTGATCAGACAGTGAGAAAATGTAGTGTTAAACTTGAAGCAAAGAAGTATTGCTGTCTTGCTACCTTTAATATCTTCACGGCCTTTCACGGGTCTTGCTTTTTTCTCCAGCTCCTCAATTAAACCTGCTACTGTCTTATCAATACCTTTCTTCAATGACACCGGGTTGCACCAGAGGTGACACTCAGGAGACCAAGCTTAATAATTTCACGGGCAAGAACCGATGCAGTGGTTGTACCATCACCAGCTGAGTCATTGGTTCTGCTCGCAACCTGTACAAATCAGTTCACCATAGTTGACCAAGTAAGTAAACAAGTTATCAACAAGTAGTAATAAGCTCCAATCTTAGTTTTGTAAACGCAAGGCACAACAAGGCGTTTAGGTCCTGAAAGCCAAGGCATGAGGCGTAATATACAAGCTCACATGACATCGGCTACACGTACAACCAAATAAACTTTATATAGAGCCAACATCTGCATATATTTCATCTCTTTTACATAATCAACCTTTTAAATAAGTAAACATCTCATACTTTCTTCATAGTTCATCCGATTGGTTATTTTTACATATTAGCCTCCTAAATACTCAAACTTCGATCAAATTTGACTCTAACGCGTATGAAGCCACGTTCTAGGGTTACTTCAAGCGCCTCAAGCCTCAGATGCGCTTATTAAAACCAAGATTACAATTAGAGATATATGATGCAAAACAACAAGTCCCAAACCTCTCTGATAAGAGCAGCACCAGCATTTTCCATAGCATCAGGTAATTCAATAGCTCTGGCAATCGTAACTCCATCATTAACCACCTTCGGCGATCCGTATTCATCCAACACAACATTCCTCCCTAACAACCAGTACCAAATTCAATAAATATTAATAATTTCTTCTAACAAACTCGTAACTACTTACAACTACCTAAAATCCAAACAAATTCACTACCTCTAGGGCCAAGAGTAAGTCCAACAGCATCCGCAAGCTTATCGATCCCCGCCTGCATCGCGGCCCTCGAACGCTGATCAAACTCAATATCCTTGGCAGCAGCTCTAACCACAAACCTTCGATTTGACTTTCTCATCTTCTGAACAGTCTGTAAGTTAACAATCCTCCTACTGCCATCAATCACACTCCCCTACACACACAAAACCCCCAATTCATCACCAGAAAACACAATTAACACATACTATTGAACAACACACATAAGATTGATGAATAATTGTATTATATTACCTTCTTGTGTGATGACAGGATTGAAGCTGTGGAGATTGCATTAGCAGACGCCATTGGAGATTATGTGAGTTATCGTTGTGGATAAGGAGATTGTTATCGGGAGAGTTGAAATGTGAGGGTTGTTGATATGGAGATTTATATTAGGGTTTCGGGGTTTGGAGGACAAAGAAGTGTGCAATACGACGTCGTGTGAGTTTTTTTTTCTTTTTTGATTATTGATTTACAATATTGCGTTCTTGACACATAGGTTTGTAGTTTTAGCAAAACAACACCAATGTTTTGTGAATAGAAAAACTTGTGTCGAAAAGTTATTTAGCAAAGTGTTTGAAGTCTAACGGTATCATAGTGCGTAGTAGATGTGTTTCTTGTTGAGTGGTTGAGGTTGGTCGTATCATGAATGTTAATTTAGATGTGGAAGTAATTTTACAAGGGGCATGTGAAATGGTTGTTCTAATGTAAGTCATTTAAATTCATCAGTGGGTAATTAAAAATACAACTAACGAAAAAATGTGAAAAACATATATGAAATTTGATTAAGAAAAATAAATGTTACGACCGACTTGTGGGAATTGAATTTGCAAATTGATCATATCTGATAGTATGATTGGGAGCCTATAAACTTGAGAACTGTAACTTCTTGTTATCTAATTCCTAATAAAGGGATGCCATTGATTTGAAAATGCAGAATTGGTAGACAATCCTAACATGTTTCGGATCACCTGAAAAGCCTAAGTAGCCACTACAACTTATGTCTAGGTAGGAATCCTAATCATTCCAAAACGGAGGTATGTAATTTATTGCTTAACCATGTATCATGTCATATGTCGCACAAGAATTGCCATTTTTGTAAGATCATCACATGTTCTACATTCAAGGTAGTATGCAATAACTCAATTCCACATACATCTCAACAAGATTGTGTCGATTTCTTCCACGATTCTCTTTCTCCTTTTATTCTGTTATTCTTGATTTGTGTTCTTGTTCTAGAGTTGCCTTTTTCTTTGCGGATCTTTTGTTGCTGTTACTTTGGTTTTAAGATTCAAGGTCAGTGTTAGATTCAAACAAACTGAAATGATTCGGTCACCAAAAGCGTTTGAAGCTCCGATACCAAAACAAAATCAAAATAGAAAAGAAGATTAAAATTGAAACTAATCTAAACTAAACTAAAAATAAAATATACATATATGAAATTAGAGTTTCTATCACAATTATTATCAAGATCATACACATCTTTTATAGAGATGTTAGAAATAAAAAACTAACAATTTTAACTTGATCTAATACTAGATGAGAAAACCAACCATCATAACCAAGAATCTCATACTCAAATATTATGCAAAAAAATTGAATCATATATTTGTTTATGTATGTAAGAACTCATGAGGTTTGCGGCAATTTTAATCTTCTTACTTTCAAAATTGTTTTTCTTCATTTTAAACGGTAAGACGGATATTTTTTAAGAAAGAAAAAGATTATATCCTTTTATAGCAAGTCATGCAACCTAGCAACCTCACATCTCTTATTTATACTATTTTACATCGATCAACATTGTATATAGTGTACAAGGTTCCTATCACCATATGTTTTTACCACAACATAACGTATTAACGTACAACCGTATAAGTAGAAAGTACAACTCATAAGTAGAGACATACAACCTAGGGAGACTCGCTTATCAAACTACCGACACTATATTCTTTCAAGTCTTTATATCATCGTTTATCGCATCACCAGTGTAACCACCATTATTGAAGTCCTGCCTTGGGATGTAATGGTGGTTATCTAGGCTTGCATCGGTGGATGAGCCCCCACCGTTGCCATAGTCCTGTCGTGGAATATAGTGATGGTTATCAACCGTGTTATCTATACTCTCTTTTAGCTTTCGCTGGTAAATCTGGTGGTGCTCAATGGCTAGACTGGTAGTGGTCGCCATCGCTAACACCACCAGAAGAGCAACCGCGAGAAACCTCATTTCTTATAGAGTGTTGGTGATGAGTAAAGAAATATAAGTTGAAGTTGCTTTTATAGGGAGCTTGAACAAAAGAAGGTTTTGTGCGTTGGTGACATGGGTGCTCTACCAAAATGAGGCAATATTAAGTGGAGAAACTGTATTTCACCAATAATACGACTTTATAATGATGCTCTAGAAATAGAAACATTCCACCAACGGCCATAAATGTTGATGATATCTAAAAAAAAATATAAGTGATCGATTTTCAGGTTGAGTGTTATATATGAGGTTCCAGAAATGAATTCCAAACGTGATTAGACCATGGTTCGTTGGCTCGAACCGACTCACTGGTTATGTTGCGGTTAACAATAGATAAGGGCGTGATTTTATGACATGACATGAAGCTTGCAGGTTTGAATGTCTAAACAAGTTTAGGTTAGTTCTAGTCGAACCCACAATCATGTTTAGCTAAGTGGGTTCTGTTGAGCCGTTTAATCAATTTATGTTTTTTTTTCTTGCTACTTTAAAGTATGGTTCATATATAACTTAAAAATATTTGAGTATTTTTATGTGAAAGGTTTTGTAAAAACACATTGTCAAGTTCGTTTTGGTTGTACAACTCATGTTCGTATCAACACGTAAATACAGAATGTCAATGAACTATTGATATTTTTGAATAGTTGCATAAAACTCATGACAAAGATTTTTTTAAGATGATCGTTGCCAAGCATTATGTATTTATGTCTTTTTTATGAAAGATTCGATTGGTGAGGGTTAGAGATGTGTTGAAAAACTGTATCGTTGTAAAATTGTAATAGATGCTTCTATAAAAATGTAAATTACGTGATCGTTGTAACTAGAAATTTGCTTTTTCGGGACCAAAAATTATATATTTTCGATCACCAAAACTTTGTCTTTTATACCATATTACTAGATAACTATGTTTATATAATGCATGAATTCAGTGTTTGAAACTTAGCAAGTCAATCGGCTTATCACCACTATTACAATGATGATAGATGTATATTGCAAGCTCCTTATTTTATCTTGAATAAATTACAAATTTATTCTTTATTTTATCTTGAATAAATTACTAATTACGGATTGGGTCTTAATCTTTATCAAGTACGTCAAGATGAACCTCATTGAATTATGTTGTTAAATAACATTTTGCAAAAATTCTTCTCATTCGTATGGATAAATCGTGACCATTTTGTTATCAGCAATTCTCATTAACTTATTTTGGTGGTATACAACATTCCAAATAAAATAAATAAATTAACTTATTAAAACCTATAAATACTACATGTTCTTTAAACATTTTTGCATCAAGGTAACACATCTTCTCTACTAAAACAACAAAGCATCGTAAAAAACATTCTTCCACCCAATTCGTATAATGAGATCGGGTTGAGCGAATGCATTTTAGGTAGTATTCAATTCCACACAGATATAGTCACCCAAGTCGAAGTTGAAGACACGACAACTTTGTCAAAAAAGTACATAGCTTGTGATCGTGGAAAAGCTCTAAAGATCCCTAGTACCCTAACAAGATTAGATTAATTGGGTAGTTTGAGTTGTACCCCTATCAATTTGAGTAGTTTAAAGATATCTATATAGAAATAAAAAAAAAATTGATTATTAATTAAACTAATTAAATACTCTTACAAGTCACCTATACCCTAAACACATTGTTTCGTAAATGTAAATGATGGAGGCAAATTCCTTTCTGGTAAGATATTGTTAGTTTTGAAACAAATTATAATTTATTTGTCCTTTTCGGTTTGCTCTGTTTTTTGGAAGGTGACCGTCTTAGCGGTAGAACCAAACGATGCCAACAAGCGATGCGAGTTCGAGCCTCGGATCCCCATAAGGCGTGGGTGTACCGTAGGATTTACCGTGATCACCGGCGTGCTATGACGCCGGGATACTCGACTCGGTAACCCCGGGCGGGAACCCCACGGAGTGTGGGTAAACCCTCCCCCCTCAGGATAGAACCCGCGACCTTAGACAACTAGATCCTTATCACTCATTGAGGTGGCCAACTGGGCTAGCCCAGCTGGTTTTCGGTTTGCCTTGTTAGATTAAAAAAATAAAACCACAAAATGAAGGATAAATAGAAGATTTCCATTACTAAAGTGGGAGATAAAGAAATATTAACAAAAGTCGAATCATGGACTAGCACTACAAAAGTGAGTTTAATTTGTTGTAATAGAAAAAAGTCATTATGACGATATAGTGCTATATAAATTTATTGTTTTACAATAGTAAAATTAAAGAGAATTCAAGATATTATCTAGATACATTTTCATTTAAAGGATAAGATTTATATTTCATGATACTTCTATAGATCTTTAAGAAAATTATAAAAAAAAATTCATACTTTAAGTCAATATATAAGTATAAAGAAAAATTTGAATTCGAATGATTATCTGGTTATTCTAATCATAATATGATTCGATTAATGAACATCTTTAAATATATCTTCTATTAATGAACATCTTTAAATATATCTCAAGTAAACGATTTGTAATTTGCAATATCCACCGTCTCTAAATCCTCATGTTCTCCTCTTCTTGCTCCCTTATTGTCTCATATGTTGTTCTCGGTTGTTATTTGTTGTTATGAATGTGAATTTGTCACGTGGCCGAGAAGCCCTCTGTCAATGTTTTTGTCAAGAAACTTAAATCAGATTGTATTAAACCAGAACCCAAAAAATGTTTAACCAGAAATGATACATTAGAAAAAACAGATTTGTTTAAACTATGAAATTAAAGAAAATAAAGGAAGTCTAAGAATCAAATTACTAATATAATAATCTAATGCACAAGATCTAAATAATGCTCAAGAACATGTATGATTATCAACATGACAGAACTTAGAGAAAACTGTTAGAGGAAGATGAGCTGATAATTATAATGAGCAATATCTAACAGTTTAAATTGATGAATCGAGAGATTTGAGTACGAGAAAGAGTGTTGATTAAACTTTGATGAAGAAAACGTGCGTTGGGTTTGATGTTGAGCAGCCAATGTATATAAGATTATATAATACTAATCATCTAATGATGTTAAATGGTTAATGGTCAGGATTTAAACCCTAGATATGAATATGAATTCTACTTGTGACTCTCTTACATGTTGAACCATAGCAAAATGACCAACCCAACAACTCATCTTAGTAGCTTACAAGCCTTCTCTTGTATCCAACCCAACTATTTAGCCCAACAATCAATATCAATATGAAAAAAGAAAACAAAGAATAAACCCTGAGATCAATATGAATTCTATAATTGACAATGAATTAAAATAAAGCATATATTTAACAATTTTACAACACTACTTTAAAAAATAAGTATTCAAGCTTAATATGACAACCCAAATCTGTTGTAAATTTTAATTGATTTACATTTAATTATTATTTCTTAATTTTGTTTCCGCTAACGGCTAATATTTATTCATGCTAATCAATATTTGAGACTTGCTTATTCCCTTGATAATTTTTTTAAAAACAAATGAAATCGAAACTGGATCAAGTTGTCAAAACGAGAGAAAATAAAACTAAAAGCCTTTATGAATTAAAATAATCTATCCTTAAAATCTATAACCATCATAAAAGTAATGCTCTAAAAATCTTAAATACCCTACACATGTTAATAAAATACACCCATTGCTGTATATGAACAAAAGAGTGTTGAAAATGAACAAATGCTTGTCGAGAATGAGCATACTAATGATAAAAATGAACACATGAAATCTTAGCAAGAATAGTTTAGCACTACGTGAAAAAATTAAAAAAAAAAACGTCATCAACAAAACGATGGTAATCTTGTAGGTACGATTGATGATTACTAAATGGTTTAATGCGTATGACACATGACTAGATTTAACAGATAATAGGTAACACCGGTTAGTGAAAACGAAATATTGTGTTCAAGCTATTATATAAATAACACTTAGTATAATTATTAACAAGATCCGTTATTTTAAGACATTACAAAACGATATTGTCATTTACTCAAAGGATGATGATAAAACTAACTAATAATAACGATAAAACAAACCAACTGTGTATAGGGATAAAAAAAACAAACCAATTCTAATAGACATAATAGTTAATAGATTTAATGAGCATGTCATCTCAAGTTGGAAGTTGGGAGCTATGCGTGTAGCTTGAAATGAAGTAAGGCAACTCGAGCAGGAGCGGACTTAGGAAGGAAGGGAAGGGGTAGACCAATCGTGTAAATTAATTTTTATTATATAAACGTGTCTTAACGATTTGAATCGGACTCGTGATTTTTTGAAAGTCAAACTCTTGAAGCTTCTAACACAAATAAATTGTTTAAAATCTTGAACCCACTAACAGTTAAGTTAAGAGCCCATTTTGTTAGAAATAATAAGCCTAAAACTCTAGTCATCGATTAAGTCTATTTTGTATTAAATTACTAAAGCATGTTTATTTAATCAAAAGTACAATTAATTTCTGTTAACCGATTATCAATCTATCATTCCATAAATATTTATAAAAGTTCACTCAAAAGTTAATCTAATGGAGAGACCATACTTACAAATTGCGTTGGTGAAGAGAACATTAGCTACTTAAGCCGAAGATTAGCAGATTGTAATTTTTGCTTCGGTGCTTCGTGTGCTGCTATGAATCAAGAAATCAAGTTTTTGTAATTGTTTATTTAAAATCAAGTTTTTTTAGTTGTATTATGGATTTTAATTGATTATTTTATATCTTCACATTTCCAATCAATATATATTGGAATAATATCTGATCATCTTTTCGCATGCGCTCACACATTTATAGCACATATTTTAATTTTGCTATTCAAGCTTTTTTATCTTTATTTTTCCAATAAATAATAAAAACAATTAATTAAATATATATTGAAATTAACATATTAGTATATTTTAGTTTTAATATTTATGGAGAGAAAAGAAAGCTATCCGAATCGTCAAGTGGTACTTCTGAAAACATTGTTTTAGAACGTATTTCATGGGATTCTTCTGAAGGCAAACCAATCAACTTTTGACATGATCCAAACGAAAATGCCAACGTTTGAACTCGAGAATTATAAAATAAAATAAAAATCCCGGAGGAAAAAATAAGTCTTGGGTCAGCTCCTGAACTCGAGCATATGCGAAACCTGGTCAGAGTATCATCTTATATACGAGTCATTCTTCCGTACCTAAGCCTATCCTTGAACGTTTGAAGCAACGCGTATGCCAAAGAAGAATCACTCAACGATCTTCTTCTTTCAACACCAGTACACCACCATACTACCCATTGTCAAGAAAACGTGATGTCCCTCGGTTGTTTATTGAGTATTTACGTTGAAAGTTTCTATTTGATTGTCTATAATGGCACCTAACTAAATCACTTCCCTTACAAAATAAAAGTAAAAAAGAAAATTCAAACGTAACTTTTCTACAAGTAAATAGTTCTACGAGGATTAAATAATTGATTTGTATGATCACACCGTAGTTAAACACCTTTAAGGCTTGTGTAAGAATTAAAATTGAATACACACATCTAATATATTCAAAAAGTTGGTAATATAAGTGCTTTGAATTTTATGATTTTATCTTTGATTTTACCATTCCACTTTCCGATGTTTCATTGTCATATTAAGTTATCAACTTTCTGGGGTTATGATGTTATATTGAAAACACAGACTTTTTTAATTGAGTTGTGTTATATATAATAACTAGCTTTAGTAACCCGTATATTACACGGGTTGAATAAATAAAATATTAGAATA
>JABSNV010000466.1:0-60563 GCA_024085815.1 Flaveria linearis
ATGCTTATCGTCGTATGCCTTTCGGTCTCTGTAATGCCCCCGCCACTTTCAGCGTTGCATGATAGCCATTTTTCAGGATATGATAGAGACATCCATGGAGTTTTCATGGATGATTTTTCAGTCTATGGTAGCTCTTTTGATGTTTGCTTGTTGATTTAGAGAAAATGTTGAAAAGGTGTGTTGAAACAAAATTGATGCTTAATGGGAGAAGTGTCACTTTATGGTGACTGAGGGTATTGTGCTAGGGCATAAGGTTTCAGGAGCAGGGATAGAGGTTGATAGGGCCAAGATAGACACCATTAGTAAACTTCCACCACCTACAAATGTTAAGTCTATCCGTAGCTTTCTTGGTCAGGGGGTTTTATAGGCGTTTCATCAAGGATTTTTCTAAGATAACCCTACCCATGACCCGCCTGCTAGAGAAGGATGCTCCGTTTTTTTTAGTGAGGATTGCCTTCGGGCATTTGAGTTGTTGAAGGAGAGGTTGGTGAGTGCCCATTCTAGTGACCCTAGATTGGACTTTGCCATTTGAGTTGATGTGTGACGCTAGTGATTATGCTGTAGGAGCGGTTCTAGGTCAGAGGAAAGATAGTCATTTTCACCCGATCTACTATGCTAGTAAGACCCTTAACGACGCTCAGGAGAATTACACAACCACCGAGAAGGAGCTTCTAGCTGTAGTCTTTGCCTTTGACAAGTTTAGATCATACCTTGTCCTATCTAAAACCATAGTGTTCACCGACCATGCAGCCCTACGTTTATTATTTGCGAAAAAGGATGCCAAACCTCGCTTGATTCGTTGGATCCTTTTACTTTCTGAGTTTGACATAGAAATTAAGGATGAAAGGAGCAGAAAAAAGTAGCAGCAGATCACCTTTCCCGGTTAGAGGACCCTAGTAGAGAGGAGTTACGTGAGGATGAGATAGGTGATAGGTTCCCTCACGAGTCGATTGATTTTGTTGAGGCCGAGAAGCAGGGTATGCCATGGTTTAGTGATTTTGCTAATTACCTTGCCCATGGAGTGGTAGTGGAGGGTATGACCACTCAGCAGAAAAGAAGTTCTTTGGGGATGCTGGTAAGTACATCTGGGATGATCCTTATTGTATAGGATAGGGGGTGATAGAGTTTTGAGGAGATGTGTCACGGTAGCTGAGGGTAGAGAGATTATTAGGCACTGTCACGAGGGTTTAACAGGTGGCCATCATGGTCACCACACCCCGCGCAAAAGGTATTTGATTATGGTTTTTTTGGCCTTTAGTGGTGAAGGATTCTCTTGAGTTTGTGAAAACGTGTGATGCATGCCAGCGTACAGGTAACATTTCTTTCAAAGATGAGATGCCCCAAAACCCAATTTAGGTTTTAGAAGTGTTTGATGTGGGGGTATTGATTTTATGGGACCGTTTCCTGTGTCTATTGGAAACAAGTACATCTTAGTGGCCATAGATTATGTTTCTAAGTGGGTGGAGGCACAAGCCTTACCTACTAATGATGCCCGAGTTGTTATCAAGTTCCTTAAGAAGTTGTTCACTAGGTTTGGAACCCCCAAAGCCCTTATCAGTGATCGTGGCACGTATTTTTGTAACACCCTGATGGAAAACCTTAGCTCGTTATGGTGTCACACATCGTTTGTCGACCGCATACCACCCACAAACAAGCGGTCAAGTTGAGAATGCATAGGGGAGTGAAGAGAATCCTAGAAAGAACTGTGGGGAAGAGTAGAAAGGATTGGTCTGATAAGCTAGATGACGCCTTGTGGGCGTTTAGAACGGCCTTTAAGACACCTTTAGGCACCACACCTTTCATGATTGTGTACGGGAAAGCATGCCATTTGCCCGTAGAGCTAGAACCGTGCACTTTGGGCCCTTAAGACAGTTAACTTAGACCTTACCGAGGCTGCTAGGAGAAGGTATTTCAACTTCATGAGCTAGAGGAACTTAGAGATGCAGCATATGCAAGATCTCTAAGTATTAAGGAGAAAACCAAGCTTTACATGATAGGAAGATTAAGGGTTTGAAAGAGTTTAAAAAGGGAGATAAGGTTCTACTTTACAACTCCGGCTAAGTTGTTTGGTGGAAAACTCAAGTCCAAATGGACGGGACCTTATACGGTGAAAGAGGTGTTTCCATTGGTGCGGTTGAGTCGGAGAATGAGGTTGATGGAAACACGTGGAAAGTAAATGGTCATAGGTTGAAGCATTACTTAGGAGGACCATTGGAATCAAGTGAGAGGAGGAGATTCCCCTTGAAACACCCGATGATTGTGAGGGATAGTTCTTGGGCGCATTCCCAAGTGTAGAGTTTGTAAAGTTTGTAGTTTTGGTGTTTTGATCGTTTTGGTCATTTGGGTCGTATTTCGTATTTGTTTTGCTTTTGTTTCATGTTTCTTTTGTTTTTTTTTTAAGTGTATTGCAGGGCATTGTTATTTGTTGATGGATAACGAGCACAATCATGGGGACACCAGGTAAGTTTTTATACTTCTAACTTATAAAAAATCAGTTTTTAAACAAGTATGGATTAGAAAGGTGTAAAAAATGGCTAAGTCATGAAAAATTTCGAAACTTTCTGTTGAAAATAACATCTCGCGCTACGCTCCATTCTGGGACAATAACCCCGCGTAGCGCGCCATGTCTGGTCAAACATTTGGTCAACCATGGTCGCTCGCGTAGCGCGCCAATACCAGGTTCTACACCTCGTGCTACGCTATGATACACCAGACGGAAAGAAAACCCCAACTTCAAACCCTAACCCCACAATTACCCATCACCACCAACAACAGCCATATACACCACCTCCAATCACCCACGACCGCCACCACCATCTACCCTCATCTAACACCACCAATCACCCACTCGTCTCTCCCCATCTACCATCTACCACTCGTCTCTCCCATCTACCATCTACCACTCGTCTCTCCCATCTAACACCACCAAATCATCTTTTCCCGTATTCACCCACCACCCAGCCGGTTGGGTTCAATTGTTCGTCGGGTTTCAAGGTTTCTTTGTTCTTTCCTTGTATTGGTCTTAGAATCATCGTTTGGAAGGTATGTATCCCGATGTCTCATCTTTTAGTTGCTCTTCACTACCATTGCCTTGTGTTTGCTTCATTTCAATAATTCTAGTTTAGATTTCTGCTGGATTTGTCTTTCTCTTTTTGGTAGTATAGTTAAATTAGTAGTTTTTGTCTTGCTTTGTCGGTTTTTGAGTATGTTGCTTGTTTTGGTATTGTTGGAACTACCTCATGATAGTGATAGTCATGGTTGTTTATTGCTAGATTGTGATGATGACATGAGATAATTTGACTGCTTGGTGTTTCTCTTCATAGTAACATGATGCACATTGTCGAGATTTGTTAACCAATTGATTTTTATCCCACGAATGATTCTATTGCAATGATCTTCATTTGGTTGGAATTATGGTTTTGTTTGACACTTGGTATTTAATTGAGGACAATTAAAGTGTTGGGATGGGGTAGTTTTGTATATTGAGTTTTTGCTTTTGCTTTAGTCTTTAGTAATTTGTTTTGGTTCTTGTGTGCAATTTGGGATGCTTAATTTGTTGGCTATCCTGCCCGTACTCAATCTCCATTCGGGTATAGAATAAGTCAAATTCTTCATTGTGTTAATCAAGTTGCCCAATTTTTGAACTTGTTAGTCACAACTGCGAATGAAATGCTATACGGTTATGTTTTATTTCCATATCATGATTACTAATGCTCTCCAATTTGTTTTGCCATTAAAGTTTGTGTTGCAGAATGTCAGGGGGAGAATCATCTGCAGCAGGTGCTAAGAGGAGAAGAGGTCCAGCTCCCCGTCCAAGGGGTGCCCCAGATTCACCCAGGAGGCTCAAAGGCACGGGAGGCAAATCAAATATTTGAAAATGAACGGGTGCCAGTTAGCAGAGTTAGGAGATTGAGAGAGCATACTTTGCTCAAGTTTGAGTTGGATACATTTGAGTCAGTGAGGCTTGACAGGTTTATTTCTATGACCTGTTACATCATAGGACTTTTGACTGGACGTTGCTAGGAGTTTTGGGGCAAAGAGAGAGTAGAGCAGATGCTAGGGCCAAGGTGGATTAATGTTTTGAGTTGTGATTGGCCACAATATCGGAGTTGACTGTTGAGTTCCATTCCACGTTCATTCACCATGATGACCAGTATGATGAGGTCGATACTGTTTCTTTTGCTTTAGGAAGACAGTTATTTGAGATGACAATCCCACAGTTTGCTGTAGCCACTGGTTTTTACACTGATGAGGAGGTTCAGAGCCCTGTTTTTTTGACTAGGTTGAGAGGTGCGAATAGGAGGCCAGGGATTATAGTATTGGCGAGACAGAGTTGAGTGCTTTCTGGACATCTATTGCTGATTCACCTTTTTTCCACCAGCATGGTGGAGTCTGACATTAGGGACCCGATTCTGAGGTATATTCATAGGGTTCTAGCGTGTACGGTGATTGGTAGGTACTCAGGTGAGGAAAAAGTGAGCTGGATAGATCTGTTCTGCATTTATTGCATGGTTCAGGGCCAGGAGCCAAATTTGGTTGTTTGATAGCCCAGTCATTTAATAGGGGTAGGAGAGGTGGTACTCGGGCTAGACTTGATATGGGTCCTTATGTGTATAGGCTTGCTGCGAATTTGGGAGTGTTTGACAGGTATTCCCCAGATTTGATGACTTTAGGGCCGGTGACCACACCGATTGAGGTTAAGGATCTGCAGAAAGCGGGCATTCTTACTTGGGATGATCCTCCTCAATTAGAGGTGTTAGGGTTGGATATCAGGCTTTTCCTCCACAGGGGTCAGAGGCGGCAGACGCTATGAGATCTAGTATTCCTACACACAGTCAGAGGCCAGTTTTTAGGAGAGATGTTCCTGGGAGGCAGTATCCTCTGCGTGAGCCTATCCCTGACCCGCTACTCTAGAGACACTTTGTGGGAGGATGGACACATATTATGAGAGAAGTATGGATTACTGGAGGTCTAGCCATGAGGAGGTGATGAGGGGACAGCATCGACAGGAGGATGCGCTGCGATACATGATGAGTTCCATGCAGATAGAGGTACCTCTTTTCTTTCAGCCACAGGGACCGTCAGGGGAGCACGATGGAGATGATGATGAGGATTAGCCGATGATGCTGCTGCGGGTTTGTGATGTTTGATTTTTTTTTTCTATTTGTTTCCATCCCTGTAAATTTTTGCTACATTTATGGTCTGTACTGGAAATTAAGGATGATGGGTTGGTTAAAACTTCCAAACATTTGAACTTATCGTTATCTTTCTCATCTATGTTTAATATGATTTGAATCATCCCATTTGTTGAGTTTGTTTGTGGAGGTTGCCGCTTCGTTTGTGTATGATGAGTAGGAATTGTTGCTGAGCACATTCGATTAGGAGGGCGTTTCTTGATGGAAAGACTGGCACTTTGACAGTCTTGCTTTTTACCAGCTAAGTCTTTTCTGATTTATCTCTTTTTAGCTAGTTTTGTTTTGTTTCATTCCTGCATTAGGGACAATGCAAAATTCAAGTGTGGGGATGGGAACATTTGTTTATTGAGTCTGTTTAGTTAATTTGAGTGTGTTTATTTAGTCATATTATTTTTGTCTGTTTATTTGAGTCTTAAAAAAAATAAAAAATAAAAAAAAAAAATTAGAAAATGTCCCTGATTTTGATGTTTGCATATATTAAAAATGGAAAATGATAGGTAAAGTCAGGTGTCTGGTTTTCAACTACTATTGTATGAGATAATAAATAATTGAAAGCGTGTCTGATTTGGGATGCACGGGTAGGCCCAGCCGATTTTGAAGGGTTTTCATAGATGTATTCTAATCCATCTAATTAAATATTTAATTACTATATGTGTTCTCACTAGATGGAAGTCGAAACTGTTGGAAGGTTGAAAAAGCACCACTGTAGGTTGATACCCGTTTGTATTTAAGATTAGCATAGTTGGCACACGTTATGTGGCGCCTTAGGATTCCATCTTAGTATTGTGTGAGTTTGAAAATGACAATTAGGTGCGAGAGGGCATTCAAAACCCTAGGCCAGTGCTTAATGATTGTGCCTGAAGCTTATGTGCTTGACAGCATGGATGGCGACTTGGCTGGCAACACCTCTGAGTTAGGGTCGTGATCCTGTTGTTTTTAAATCTTGCACAATTGAAAAAAAATGAAAGTTGCAAAAGAAGAACGAGTGCTGAAAAGAAAAATATTTATAGTGCAGCTTAGTTTCCATCAAAATAGTTAGTTTAAATACATGTGGGCATTGGGTTACGGTGGTAGAAAAATCATGGATTTTTGATTTAGTCTATACTTTGGAAATTTGATAACAGGAATAGATACCGACTTGTGAGAATTCATGATTAATAAAATAGAATACTTGAACCTAAATGCTATACTCTTGGGGACTTGGATGATCGGCGGTTGGGTTTAAATGGACAAATATACCTTGTGATCGCGGTTAACACGTTAGTAAATTTTAATAAGTAATTAGACTTAAATGTTGGAAATCAGATTTAAACTTGACTATGATTCCATTTGCATAAGCCTTTTTCAGGGACGAAAAGAGGTAAGTGTGGGGATATTTGATATGATTATAATTAGTTGGACTCCCCGTGTATATTTTGTATAATAATTGCATTATTTATGTTCGTTTTTATCCAGAATTCGTTTCTATTGATCAATTGTGGGTTTTGTAGGATCCCGAGCATAAAGATGGCATTTTGGAGCTTAAACGAGTCTTAACGAGATGCCGGGATCGAGCCGAGGAGTTTGGAATTAAAAGAATTAATAAATATGAGTTTTGCTGCTCTCGCGCTACGCACAGGATGAGGAAGAAACCCTCGAGCTACGCCAGGGGTGGAAAAAAGCTGCGAAATTACCATTTTACCCCTCATTAACCCATGTATCTACCCGAGATGCCACCCGATTATTTTGTCGGGTATGGAGGCCCGTCGCGCTACGCGACAGTAATTGAGGATTCGTCGCGCTACGCGACGTGATTAAAAACGGGGAAAATTAGTTTTTCAGCCTAATTAACCCTAATGGCAAAAGGAATTCGAGTGGAGACTGCTGCAGAGAGTATCAGAGGCGATTTTCGGAGTTCTTGGCAAGTTGAGAAGGCAAGGATTGAAGTTTGTGAAGAAAAGATTGTGATTCTAGGATTAAACGATTCGGTTTTGCGTTTCTTTATCTATCTTTGATTTTCTTTGATACAATGTTTTCAATTACTACTTTTGATACTGTTTTGAACATGATTGTTGGCTAGTCTTTTTATCTACCTAGGGTTTTGATGAATACATGTGTATGACATGGTCTTTTGTCGGTTTTTGGAACAATAACTTGTGTTGAATGATAATGAAAAGATTTCGTTGCGTTAATCAGTTGTAAACGTGTATTTGAGTTGGTTTAGATTACTGATTTGTTATCTCATGTGTGTCTTGTTGATTGTCTATCAAGTAATAGGTGCATGCTAGGTCTTTTACTATGTGTTCTAGACTATTAGATGATTTGCTAGACGTAGTAAGTCATTGAGATAACTTATCAAGAAATTAACTAATCAAATATGCAACTAATCTTAATACTGTGAGGTTAATAGGTTATTGGTTCATCAGGTGTGTTTTGATTGCTATTCGGATTCTCTGTGAGGAGTTCTGCGTAGTTTCCCGTCTCACATTTAGTTTACCAAGACTGATTCATCAACCGTTATCTATCCCAATACCGTAAGGTGTTTAGTCACTTGTGCTGTGAAGTAGAGTGTCTTGAGGGTGTTTCATTATCTTAGTTGGAGAACCTGTGAGGGTGATCCTTTAAATCAGTGTTTAAAGTTGATATCTTTGAGAAGGGTCGAGGATTCTCTAAGTAACCTTTGAGTTTAGTATTCTAAGATCCTGGTTCCACAACAGTTTCAATACCGATAGAAACCGTGTCATGCATGTGTAGGAGTCTTACCTAGGTAGTATTCTTATTCCACTTGAAATCGTCTGTTATTCCATTCTCACGTTCTAATCTATTTTAATTTAGTTATTATTTTAGACTTTGGATTTTTCCATACAAACCCCCCTTCTATTAATCATTGATTTCGTTCTTAGTCGGTATTGCAATAGTTAGATCAAGTCAATTTTACGTTTTTCCATAGAAGTCTCGTGGTTCGATATCCAGACTTACTTAGCTTTACTAGAGTCGATAGGTACACTTGCCTGTCAGTAGTTTAGATTAGAGAGTCTAGAGTATTACTTCGTGTCTAGTTGTTGGTTATTTTTAATTATTTATTTGAACTACTTTTTAGGACACCAGAATCCGTTATTTTATGAACGGATCTGGGTACCACAGTACGGGAATTTGCGAGAGCTGATAATGGATGAAGCTCATAAGTCACGTTACTCGATCCATCCAGGTTCAGACAAGATGTATCAGGACCTGAAAGAATTTTACTGGTGGCCGAAAATGAAAGCAGAGATAGCCACATACGTAAGTAGATGCCTAACTTGTTCCAAGGTTAAGGTAGAATACCAGAGACCATCCGGTTTACTCCAACAACCGGAAATTCCAGTGTGGAAATGGGAGCAGATCTCAATGGACTTCGTCACGAAATTACCTAGGACTCCCAGCGGATGCGATACCATTTGGTTATAGTAGATCGCTTAACGAAATCCGCACACTTTCTGGCAATCCGAGAGACTGATCGAATGGAGAAGCTGACACATATCTACTTAAGGGAAATAGTCTCTCGGCATGGCGTGTCGATATCTATCATTTCTGATCGTGACGCTCGGTTTCACTTCTCACTTCTGACAATCATTACAACGGTCATTAGGAACACGGCTGGATATGAGTACTGCATATCACCCGCAGACCGATGGTCAAAGTGAGCGTACAATCCAACACTGGAAGACATGTTGCGTGCCTGTGTGATCGATTTTGGCAGCAGTTGGGAAACTCATTTACCATTGGTTGAGTTCTCCTATAATAACAGTTATCACACCTCGATCAAGGCAGCTCCATTTGAGGCATTGTATGGACGTAAGTGTCGATCACCTATCTGTTGGGCAGAAGTAGGAGAAAGCCAACTTACAGGACCTGAACTTGTGCACGAAACGACTGAGAAGATTGTGCAAATTCGTAACCGTATGGCAGCAGCACGTGATCGACAAAAGAGTTACGCCGACAAGCGTCGGAAGCCATTGGAGTTTCAGGTTGGTGACAAAGTACTGCTGAAGGTCTCACCCTGGAAAGGTGTAATACGCTTTGGAAAGCATGGGAAGTTAAGCCCAAGGTACGTGGGGCCATTTGAGATTGTCAAACGGATTGGCCCAGTAGCTTATCAGTTGAATTTACCTGATGAACTCAGGGGGATACATGATGTGTTTCACGTATCCAATCTGCGGAAATGTCTATCCGATGAATCATTGATCGTACCTTTAGAAGAACTAAAGATAGATAATCAACTACATTTCATCGAAGAAACAGTGGAAATCATGGATCGAGAAGTCAAAACACTAAAGCGTAGCAAAATTCCCATTGTGCGCGTAAGATGGAACTCCAAACGGGGACCAGAGTTTACGTGGGAACGGGAGGATCAGATGAAGTCTAAATATCCACACTTGTTCATGGATACAACTTCGGACCTAACTCCAACTGAATTTCAGGACGAAATTCTCTCAAACTGAAGGATACTGTGACATCTCACAATATCAAGCAAAGAACATTGTGAGTTTACTATCACATTTGTTCTACCTCATAAAGTTTCACATACGTGTGACAGTTCAGATGATACAGATGGATTTAATGAACCAAAGTTTTAGAAACATTCAAGATATTCCTAAATCAGAAAGGAAACCTAAGATTTTTCTTGTTGAAGATCATGTGGTGAATGTGATGGTGTGTGACATCTGTCGCCAACAAGTACGTCAATTAGCATAAGCTCGTTAACTCATCGTGTGTATTAACTGTCCTCATGTATTTTCATGGTCTATTTCTCGGTTTAACCGAATTCTCCGAATACTTGTTTGTTAACCTCGGTGTTCCAAATTTTCGGGACGAAAATTCTTTCAACATGGGGATAATGTGACAACCCGAGTTTTTTCCATTTTATTATAATTGATAATAATAATAATAATAATAATAATAATAATAATAATAATAATAATAATAATAATGATAATAATAAAAATAATAATAAAGTTCAGGGGGCTGTTGTGTCATTTTTAAAACTTCAAAAGAAGTTTAATTACATAAAATAACAATAACCTAAATCCGAGGGACCATTTGTGTAACTTCGGAAGTTTCAAAACCAACCCCCGCCCAAAACCCGATTTTCCGGCGCCGGCTCCGACCGAAGTCCGGCGATACTCCGGCGAGGCCAATACACAAAAATTACCCCATTTTAAACCATAAAACCAGTTCTAATCACTTCGTGGATGAGATTCGAATCCAATGCACACCTAAAACACGTTTGATCAATCGATTAGCAGCTCAACCGAACCACTTCCACTTTCGGCCAAACAACTCCACAATCGATCGCATTAACACTTTTATAATCAAAATAATCGCGTATATATGACCATATATCAGTCCCTAATCGATTACACCATTTAAATCCACCTGAAAACACATGAAACACACGAAATTACCAGTTCATCAAGCTTTCTTCTTCGCGACCTGCAACAGGCCGAGAACCTTCAATTCGAACACCAAACAGGTAGTTAAAACTACCATTATGCTCGGTTTTACTTGGGGATTAAAAGCCCCAAGTTTAATTTCTGGATTACAAACGATTTGGCTTTCGATTTGGTTGAGAACCAAACTAGGGTTCTTCGGGAAAAATTAGGGAAAATGGGAAAATAAAGATAAAAGGAAAGGGTAAGGGATTCTGTCGCGGGTGAGCCCCTTGGCTCACTGGTTTGGTGCGTGTGCAAGTGGGTTGGAGGTCACGGGTTCGAACCCTGCCCCCAACATTATTTTTTTAAAGGCCTTTTGAACCTTTTAAAATACGAAAAAATTTCTAAAAATTATATAAACAGTTTTATAAACCTTGTTTATTTCAGAAATTATATAATTATTTTCTGGAAAAATATTTCTTTAAAAACCTATTTATTTATTTATTTATAAAAATTATTACAAATGTTATAAAACAGTTATTTTATAAAATGGACTTTAAACAATAATCATCAAGATATTAATGAACCTTATATTATTTTAATTACGGATTAATTATGTTAAATGTAAGAATTATATGTAATAATTTTACAAATTATTCACAAATACAATTATTAACATTATAATTATACCATTGTTATCATTAATATCAGTATTGATATTAATACATTGTAAGGCCCCGTTCCCGGGCACCTCACAGTTGGTTATTCACAGCATTAAACACATATATATTAATAAATTAAGCAGCGGAATTAAGTTGGCAAAACCTTCATTCATTTTAAAATGCTGTTGTTAAGCAATACATTCTAGTTTCTAAGTCACAAAAATTAGTCGAATGAATTACAAAACAACAGTATCGTCAAAACATAATTTGGATGTCAGACTTGTCTTGCCGAATAGCCATCTTAGTGTGCCATCCTCAGCAACCTGTTACCTGCCAACTGGAAAATACATAAAAGTCAGCGTTGCTGAGTGAGTTCTAGTTTGGTAGTTAAAATACTTTACTTCTCATTCCAAACGTTCGTTATGCATATATGAGCACGCATCGTACGTACACGTAGGTAATTTCATTATTATCTTCATCATTCGTTCATTAGTTTTCATTCGTGTACCATTCATCATTCTCATTCACGTTCGTACATACATTCTTTTCATTCATTCATACGTTCTTTAACTTTCATTCGTCAAGCATGCAAAACTCTAAGGGTCACCTTTCTTCTCTGCCCTCATGGTTCCAACCCATGAGCCGACAAAGCATATCGTATCCGTCTGGTGCCCCTATGGCTCTCAGTCCATAGACCGACACCTGGTGCCCCTATGGCTCTCAGTCCATAGACCGACACCTGGTTGCCCCTATGGCTCTCTGTCCATAGACCGACAACCTGGTTGCCCCTATGGCTCTCTGTCCATAGACCGACAACCTCGTTGCCCCTATGGCTCTCTGTCCATAGACCAACAACGTCTCATCCGGGGTCACGTTAACCCCATGAGTGATCGTCACCACTCCTGCTGTAACAACTATCCCGTGACAGGTCACAAAGACACTGCCCCGTTGTTCTTAAGGCAACTATGGCTCGCTGTCCATAATCTACCATAAGGCTCGTAATAGGCCTAGTTACTAGAACTAAGCACCATTTCCAAGACTTCATAACTGTCAGTTCCATCTCGTGCCCCTTAGACCATGCAAGACTTTCGTTCATTCATTTATGCATGTATTCATCATCTTTCTTCTTTTCATTCATTCGTTAATACATGCATTCATCATCATGTTCCTCTTTCATTATCTTTCACTTTACGTTACATAATACTTCATTAGTTCATTCTCGTTATTCGTAAAGTTTCAGAAAGATAAGCATACACAATTACAAGGAACATACACACTCATCATACATTCATCATCATACATACATCATCAGGCATTCATCATCATACATAGCATCATACCATACTTAACAATATTTTATAAATAATATTGTTAACAGTAATAATACACTGATAATAATAGCAGTAATAATAAGGATTAATCATACTCATCATTCTATGCATGAGACATCATCATTTATTAACCCTAGTCAACCCTGGTCAAAACCTTGAACTTTGGACTTACTGGAAATTTCTGTAAAATTCTAAGTGTCCTAGGCGTTTGAGCCCTGTTGGGCGTAAAAGCCCTCTGGCCGTATGAGCACTATTAGGCGTAAGAGTACTGCTGGACTTTTCATCTTACACTTAGATTTATCATCTGGTCATACGACCACACTGTTGGTCGTATGAGCACTATTGGTCGTACCATCCCTGGACTTGGGAAACATATTCTGATCATACGACCACTGTTGGTCGTATGAGTCCTGTGGGTCTCTTCATCATACTTAGAAAATTTCATCACATAGTCATACGACCACTGTTGGTCGTATGAGTCCTGTTAGACTCATCAGCACTTTGAAAAATATATCTCCTGGTCATACGACCACACTGTTGGTCGTATGACCCCTACTGGGCTTCAACACTTAGAAAAATATCCTGGTCATACGACCACACTGTTGGTCGTATGACCACTGGTGGACTCATCAGCTTGTTCTTATTTATCCTAAGTCCAATTTTAGACATATTGCAACCTGTTCATGTGTCTAATCCATAATCCAAGTCCCAAACACCATAATGCCTAGTTCTAAACATATACATATGATTCTAGGCATAAATCTAACATAAACATAAGCATACATACATTCATTTCATACGGGTTTCAACCCAAACTTTACAAAAGCATACTTGCATGCATTTTCCAGCCCCAAAACATTTAAAAACCAGTAAAACGGGGTCTAGAACTCACCTTAGCTGCTCTTCAAGTTCAAACTCTTCTGCTCGAGCTTTTCCAAAGGATTCGAAAGCCTAGATGTGTCTAAAACACACAAACCCGAACACACATACACATAAGAACATGCATTTCTCGGTTTCTTAGCTCAAACACAACTTAAAAACATCAATTCTTACCTTGAATCTGATTTCTTCTTCTTTCTCTCTCTAAGAATCGAAGTTCCTGCTGTTTCTCTCTCTAAAAACCGATGCAAAGAAATGTGCAGGAGGTAATGGGCGACCATGCCTTCCTTTTGTACAAAATAAATAATAACTTTGCCCATTTGGCACTTTTGGTCCCTCCTTTTTAGTTTCTTTTATTTTCTTTTCTTTTCTTCCTTTTTCTTTTATTTCTTGCTAAAAAAAATACGGGTGTTACAAGTCCACCCCCCTTATATAGGTTTCGTCCCCGAAACCTATCATTCCTCAAACAGATGTGGGTAGTGTTGTCTCATCTCTTCTTCAGTCTCCCACGTAGACTCGGATCCCTTCCTGTGCTTCCACTGTACCCGCACAAGAGGAACCACTTTATTCCTTAACCTCTTTTCTTTACGATCAATGATTGCTACTGGTTGCTCCACGTAGTTGAGCCTCTCATCCACCTCAATATCCTCCAGTGGTACAACCATGTCTTCATCAGCTAAGCACTTTCTCAGATGGGATACATGGAATGTGGGATGAATTCCACTTAACTCATCTGGCAATTCCAGTCGATAGGCCACCTCTCCTACTCGTGCAACAATTCGGAAAGGTCCTATGTATCTCGGGCTTAGCTTACCTCGTTTCCTGAATCTGATAATACCTTTCCAAGGTGAGACCTTCAACATTACTCAGTCGCCAACCTTGAACTCTATCGGTCTTCGCCTCTTGTCAGCATACGACTTTTGCCTATCTTTCGCCGCCTTCATGAAGGCTTTGATCTTTTCTAACTTCTCAGTCGTAGCTTCGACCACCTCAACACCTCCTAACTCTTTCTGCCCAATGTCTCCCCAGCATACGGGCGTCCTACATCTCCTACCGTATAACATCTCGTAGGGTGGCATGCCAATACTGGCATGATAGCTATTGTTGTACGAGAATTCTGCTAACGGCAGGTGGTCATCCCAACTTCCTCCAAATCGATCACGCACGCCCGAAGCATGTCTTCGAGTGTTTGGATCGTCCTCTCAGACTGACCGTCTGTCTGAGGGTGATATGCTGTACTAATGTGTAGTCTCGTCCCCATTGCATCGTGAAATCTCTTCCAAAACTTAGAGGTAAACCGGGTGTCACGATCAGACACAATAGACACCGGCACCCCATGACGAGCTACAATCTCTTTGATGAACAGATCCGCCAATCTTTCAGATGAGTACGTTTCGTGGATCGGTAGGAAGTGGGCACTCTTTGTCAAGCGGTCAACTATCACCCATATAGCATCATACCCCTTAGGGGTACGTGGTAACTTCGTGATGAAATCCATGGTAATGTGTTCCCACTTCCACTCGGGTATATCCAACGGTTGGATCTTCCCGTAGGGCTTCTGGTGTTCCGCCTTCACTTGTAAGCAAGTCAAGCACTTACTTACGTACTCCACTACGTCGCGTTTCATACCCGGCCACCAATAGTCTTTCTTCATATCGTGGTACATTTTGGTAGCACCGGGGTGAATGGAGTATCGGGTCTTATGGGCCTCGTCCATAATCTTTTCACGTAGATCCCCGTATCGAGGAATCCACATTCGCCCACATCGGGTCTTAACACCTAGAGTGTTCTCACCCAACTCCGCCACTAGACCTCTCATCCTTTCGGAGTTAAGACGATCTTCTTTCAAAGCCTCGTCTTGAAACTCCTTAACCTGTGTCATCACATCTGAGGTCATAATTAGCTGATATGCCTTTACCCGGATCGGCTCAGGCCTTTCCTTTCGGCTGAGGGCGTCTGCCACCACGTTGGCCTTGCCCGGATGGTAATGGATTTCGCAATCATAATCCTTTATTAGTTCCAACCATCGCCTCTGCCTCATGTTAAGATCTTTCTGCTCGAAGAAGTACTTCAAGCTTTTGTGGTCGGTGAAGATTGTGCATTTCGTCCCGTATAGATAGTGCCGCCATATCTTCAACGCAAAAACCACCGCAGCTAGTTCTAGATCGTGTGTGGGATAGTTGACTTCATGGGTTTTCAGTTGTCGAGACGCATAGGCTATCACCCTTCCACGTTGCATCAACACGCAACCTAGCCCCGAATAAGATGCATCCGAATAGACCACCAAGTCTTCATTTCCTTGGGCAATGTCAAGACAGGAGCTTGTGTCAGTCTCGTTTTCAATTCCTCGAAAGCATCCTCCTGTTCTCGACCCCACACGAACTTTACATCCTTGCGAGTCAATTTTGTCAAAGGTGAGGCTATCTTGGAGAAGTCTTGAATAAATCTCCTATAGTAGCCCGCCAATCCTAAGAAGCTACGAATCTCGGATGGCGTCTTTGGTGATTTCCATTGCATCACAGCCTCAACCTTTGCTGGGTCCACCATTATTCCTTCTGCATTTACCACGTGACCCAGAAATTGTACCTCGCGTAGCCAGAACACACATTTGGAGAACTTAGCATACAGCTTCTCCCTCCTCAAAGTCTCCAACACTTCCCGAATGTGACCGGCATGCTCTTCTTCGCTCCTTGAATAAATCAGAATATCATCAATGAACACAATTACTGATTTATCTAACATTGGCCGACACACTCGGTTCATCAAATCCATAAAAGCAGCTGGCGCGTTAGTTAGACCAAATGACATAACGAGAAACTCATAGTGTCCATAACGCGTACGGAAAGCTGTTTTAGGAATGTCCTGCTCCTTTACCTTCAATTGATGGTAGCCAGATCGAAGATCTATCCTCGAGAACCAACTGGCACCCTGGAGCTGGTCGAACAAGTCATCGATTCTCGGTAACGGATACCGATTCTTTACACTTAGCTTGTTCAACTCACGGTAGTCGATACACATTCTCATGCTACCGTCCTTCTTCTTCACAAACAAGACCGGAGCACCCCAAGGAGAGATACTCGGTCTAATAAAGCCCTTGTCAAGCAACTCCTGCAGTTGCTCCATCAACTCTTTCATCTCCGTCGGAGCCAAGCGATACGGTGCTTTTGCGACAGGTTGGGCACCCGGTATCAGGTCGATCTGGAATTCGATCTCTCGGTCAGGTGGCAATCCCGATAAGTCTTCGGGAAACACGTCCGGAAAGTCACGCACAACTGGTACATCAGATAGTTGTGGTGTTGGCGTCTCTACATTCTTTACATAACATAAGTAGGCGCTACATCCGCGCCTCATACACTTTCTCCGCCACCGCCATCGAGATCACCTTCGGAATCGTTGTAACCCGATCGCCATATATTGTCACCGGACTTCCGTCAGTCGCCGTCAGCCTAATCATCTTCTTTCGGCATACGATATTCGCTTCGTAGGTTGCTAACCAATCCATCCCTAACACTACATCAAATCCTCCTAAGGGCATCACATGTAATTTGGCAGCAAACCTATGGCCTTCTAACTCTATGGTACAGTCCTCTATCACATCAATAACTCTAGTGGACTTACCAATAGCGGTTTTTACATCAAAGGGCTCATCAATGCATTTACTACTAGCAGACAATTTATCACAGAAAGTAGCAGAAATGAAACTCCTACTAGCACCAGAGTCAAATAACACAGAAGCAAGAGTTTGATTTACTAGAAACGTACCTGACACAACATCGGGGTCCGTCCTAGCCTCCTCTCTGGTCATAGTAAAAGCTCTGGCGCTCGTCTTCTGCCCCTCAGTCCCTGCCACCTTCTTTCCTCCGGAACTCTCAGCCCTCGACTTCTTGCAATCTTTACTCATATGCCCCGCTTCACCACAGTTGAAACACCTCGCAGCCTTACAGTCTTTAGCCATATGACCGGATTTCCCACACCTGAAACAGACGTTTAACCCCCATCTACATTCACCACCGTGCTCCTTACCACACTTGTCACATCTTTTGGGTTCCGAGCTTGATGACCCCACCCTACGGTTATCCCTTCTCGCCTTCTTATTATTCGGGGTAAAGCCACCACGCCCGAACCGCTTTCCATTCCAGTTTCGGTCACCACCGGCCTTCTTTGATTCCACCACCATCACTTCCCTCTCGTCATAGAGCCTCCCAGCTAAGTCTACTGCCGACCTAAAGGTGCTTGGTCGGGCAGTAATCAAGTGCCTGCGGATGTCGGCTGGCAGTCCCTGAATGTACCGGTTAATCTTTCGAGATACCGGTGTCACTTGATCCGGCACCAGCCTTGCCATTTCATTGAATTTGGTAGTGTATTGCTGGTGTGTCATGGTTCCCGCCTCGAGTTGCAAGAAATCCCTCTCGACCTTATCAAGTTCTCTGTGAGGACAGAATTCCTCAATTACTAGCTTCTTCAACTCGGACCACTTCATTTTCCCGATGGCCCTGGAACCCTCCGCTTGAACAATATTGTCCCACCAGCATAGTGCTGAGTCAGTAAAGGAGTGGGTGGCAAACTTCACCTTCTGATCCTCACGGCACTCGCTGATCTCGAGTACCGCTTCCATCTCCCTTACCCATCGTTGAGCAGTTGCAGCAGTGCCATTTCCATCAAAAGTCGGGGGCTTGCACCTTTGAAATGCCCCGTAACTGCACCCCTTGGTCGTCGCCCCTACTACATCATCTCTTCCTCGTCAGATATTACTATCTCAGGATCCGGTCGTTCCTCTTCTTCCTTGCTCTCCTTTTCAGTCGACCCTCTCCTGTCCTCTTTTTCCTTCCTTTCCTCGTTCCTTATAGCTCGAATAACATCGGTCACTACTGATGGCATAACTGCCTGTAGGACCTGGTGTACCTCATCGGCAATCGCCTCCCTAGCTGAGGCATTCAAACTAGCATTCTCTGTTTCTTCATTCCGGTCGGGAACCTCAGGGTTCACAGGAGCCGTCTCAGGAGCTTTAGTGCTGATCCTAGTCGTACGCGGACGACCTCTACCTCTAGCAGTCTTAGAAGGTTTCTTCCCAGCCATTTTCCTATGCACTATAAGATTCAAACACTAAAACAGTCATTCAAGGAATAGCTCAGTTTATGTCAAGTATAGTAAGTCCCTAATTACAGTGGCCAGTTGTGATTAGCCACTTACTTTACTCTTCACACCCCAAGCACTTCCTATCCTGACTACATCAGCATCTAAATCTACTAAGAACACATAAATCACATAGCACACGCACATAACACTGATTAACTTTTAAGAAAAGCAATACCTGATGGCACATGGCTACTCGGGCTGACATCCCTCTTTCCGTCCCATTCTCAGTTTAAGTTAAGGTTCATTTTGAAAATTTACCCATTTTACTTAAACTTTGGCTCTGATACCAACTTGTAAGGCCCCGTTCCCGGGCACCTCACAGTTGGTTATTCACAGCATTAAACACATATATATTAATAAATTAAGCAGCGGAATTAAGTTGGCAAAACCCTTCATTCATTTTAAAATGCTGTTGTTAAGCAATACATTCTAGTTTCTAAGTCACAAAAATTAGTCGAATGAATTACAAAACAACAGTATCGTCAAAACATAATTTGGATGTCAGACTTGTCTTGCCGAATAGCCATCTTAGTGTGCCATCCTTAGCAATCTGTTACCTGCCAACTGGAAAATACATAAAAGTCAGCGTTGCTGAGTGAGTTCTAGTTTGGTAATTAAAATACTTTACTTCTCATTCCAAAACGTTCGTTATGCATATATGATCACGCATCGTACGTACACGTAGGTAATTTCATTATTATCTTCATCATTCGTTCATTAGTTTTCATTCGTGTACCATTCATCATTCTCATTCACGTTCGTACATACATTCTTTTCATTCATTCATACGTTCTTTAACTTTCATTCGTCAAGCATGCAAAACTCTAAGGGTCACCTTTCTTCTCTGCCCTTATGGTTCCAACCCATGAGCCGACAAAGCATATCGTATCCGTCTGGTGCCCCTATGGCTCTCAGTCCATAGACCGACACCTGGTGCCCCTATGGCTCTCAGTCCATAGACCGACACCTGGTTGCCCCTATGGCTCTCTGTCCATAGACCGACAACCTGGTTGCCCCTATGGCTCTCTGTCCATAGACGAAAACCTCGTTGCCCCTATGGCTCTCTGTCCATAGACCGACAACGTCTCATCCGGGGTCACGTTAACCCCATGAGTGATCGTCACCACTCCTGCTGCAACAACTATCCCGTGACAGGTCACAAAGACACTGCCCGTTGTTCTTAAGGCAACTATGGCTCGCTGTCCATAATCTACCATAAGGCTCGTAATAGGCCTAGTTACTAGAACTAAGCACCATTTCCAAGACTTCATAACCGTCAATTCCATCTCGTGCCCCTTAGACCATGCAAGACTTTCGTTCATTCATTTATGCATGTATTCATCATCTTTCTTCTTTTCATTCATTCGTTAATACATGCATTCATCATCATGTTCCTCTTTCATTATCTTTCACTTTACGTTACATAATACTTCATTAGTTCATTCTCGTTATTCGTAAAGTTTCAGAAAGATAAGCATACACAATTACAAGGAACATACACACTCATCATACATTCATCATCATACATACATCATCAGGCATTCATCATCATACATAGCATCATACCATACTTAACAATTTTTATAAATAATATTGTTAACAGTAATAATACACTGATAATAATAGCAGTAATAATAAGGATTAATCATACTCATCATTCTATGCATGAGACATCATCATTTATTAACCCTAGTCAACCCTGGTCAAAACCTTGAACTTTGGACTTACTGGAAATTTCTGTAAAATTCTAAGTGTCCTAGGCGTTTGAGCCCTGTTGGGCGTAAAAGCCCTCTGGCCGTATGAGCACTATTGGGCGTAAGAGTACTGCTGGACTTTTCATCTTACACTTAGATTTATCATCTGGTCATACGACCACACTGTTGGTCGTATGAGCACTATTGGTCGTACCATCCCTGGACTTGGGAAACATATTCTGATCATACGACCACTGTTGGTCGTATGAGTCCTGTGGGTCTCTTCATCATACTTAGAAAATTTCATCACATAGTCATACGACCACTGTTGGTCGTATGAGTCCTGTTAGACTCATCACACTTTGAAAAATATATCTCCTGGTCATACGACCACACTGTTGGTCGTATGACCCCTACTGGGCTTCAACACTTAGAAAAATATCCTGGTCATACGACCACACTGTTGGTCGTATGACCACTGGTGGACTCATCAGCTTGTTCTTATTTATCCTAAGTCCAATTTAGACATATTGCAACCTGTTCATGTGTCTAATCCATAATCCAAGTCCCAAACACCATAATGCCTAGTTCTAAACATACACATATGATTCTAGGCATAAATCTAACATAAACATAAGCATACATACATTCATTTCATACGGGTTTCAACCCAAACTTTACAAAAGCATACTTGCATGCATTTTCCAGCCCCAAAACATTTAAAAACCAGTAAAACGGGGTCTAGAACTCACCTTAGCTGCTCTTCAAGTTCAAACTCTTCTGCTCGAGCTTTTCCAAAGGATTCGAAAGCCTAGATGTGTCTAAAACACACAAACCCGAACACACATACACATAAGAACATGCATTTCTCGGTTTCTTAGCTCAAACACAACTTAAAAACATCAATTCTTACCTTGAATCTGATTTCTTCTTCTTTCTCTCTCTAAGAATCGAAGTTCCTGCTGTTTCTTTCTCTAAAAACCGATGCAAAGAAATGTGCAGGAGGTAATGGGCGACCATGCCTTCCTTTTGTACAAAATAAATAATAACTTTGCCCATTTGGCACTTTTGGTCCCTCCTTTTTAGTTTCTTTTATTTTCTTTTCTTTTCTTCCTTTTTCTTTTATTTCTTGCTAAAAAAAATACGGGTGTTACATACATGGTATTGTTAGTATATCAAATCGTGTACGTCGAACCAAACCAACCCGAATCTTACCAAATATATTTATTCGCAATAAACACATTTTAAGGACTTAGTTATAATTAATAATAGGTATCGATCGTGCTTGACCGTGCATTGCCTAATTCTTTGAAGTTCTTGTTCATTTCATTACATCAAATCAAGGTGAGTTTACAGCCCCACTTTTACTTATATACTCTTTTGGGGGAGAGAAACATGCTGTTTTCATAAAAGTTACATTACATTGGATTTTTGTAATACTGCATATACTTGATAGTATGGTGTATACTTGCCCAACGGACCGTTAATATTGACTTAACGAGGTAATTGTTAGTAGTACTACTGGGATTGACATACCCCACTCGGGCTAGTCGCGCTAGCTGGTCAAACGGGTGAACGGTTAGCCTAATTTCAAGTGTTGTGGTGTGTGATCCACAGCCGGGCCTACATTATACTATTGCTTACATGTTAGTTCGGTCGCGCCTTCATACACATAGTTAACATTATGGACTAGCTACCCATTATATGCTTTAACTACAAATCCGGGAATTTCATTATACTTATTGGATTACTAAATCCGGGAAATTACATACTTGACGAATTACATAATCCTAGATTTTCATACTTGACGGATTTCATAATCCGGGAATTACATACTTGACGGATTACATAATCCGGGAATTTCATACTTGACGGAATACATAATCCGGGGATTACATATTTATCGGATTACATAATCCGGGGATTTCATTACTGATACTTATCGGATTACATAATCCGGGGATTTCATTACTGATAATTACTGTTCTCTGATAAACCTGTGAACTCACCAGTCTTGTACTGAGATTTTTGCATGTTTTCTCTCAGGACATTGATGTGGCACGTCTAGGAGCACAGCATCCACTGCATGTCATTCCGCGTTCATCTCAAACTGTTTTCAAGATTTAATTAGCATTTACTTTACATAAATTGGATTGGACGTGTGTTTGCGTGTTCCAAAACTATTGTTAAATGTTTTCCTGTTTACGCTTCCGCACAACTTAAATATAATTGGTTTGTTTCATTAAAATTAAACAACTTATATGATTTGTAATTATCGAGTCATTTGGTGTAACTGATGCTTATCTGAGATCCTGGTTGTGTCACACGCCTGACGGTAAAACCCCGTTAGCGGATTTTGAGGGTGTGACATACAGATCACGTGTCATATAATTCTTTTCATGAACCTTAAGTTGACATGAGGCGTAAGCAATCACCATATCTTTTTGCATTAGTACGCATCCTAGTCCTTGATGTGATGCATCGCAGAACACCACAAAGTTATTGTATCCATCAGGAAGGGTCAGTATTGGTGCGTTATATAACCTTTCCTTCAACGTCTGAAAGGCCTCTTCCTGTTTATGACCCCAATCAAATTTCATATCCTTTTGGGTTAACATTGTCAACGGTTGAGCAATTTTGGAGAAGTTTGCAATAAATTACCGGTAGTAACCAGCTAACCCTAAGAATTGTCAAATATTTGAAGGCGTCTTAAGTGTATCCCAATCTTTCTAGGATCAACATAAATTACCTCCTTATTCACTACATGTCCTAGAAATTTTACTTCTCTCAACCAAAACTCACATTTCGAGAACTTAGTGTAAAGTCTCTCTTCCTTTAATAGCTCTAGTATCGCCCGTAGGTACTGATCACGGTCTTCTTTTGTTCGGGAGTAGATAAGAATGTCATTTACAACACGATTACAAACATATGCATATAGGGTTTACAAATCCTGTTCATCAAATCTATAAACACTGCCGGAGTGTTACTCAGTCCAAACGGCATGACCAAGAACTTGTAATGTCCACTGTCAGTCCCAATTAGTACACCAACAAACCAGGGTGGGGGTGTCAACCTAATAGTACTATCAATACCAGTCCGTCAGTTTCACACCGGAATTAAATAGTTGTGAATAAAGAACCAAACAACAGCTCATGCATGTATCAGACATAAACTTAATAAATAATAAACACATAGTCCAAAGAATAAATGAGTTCACAACATAAAAAAGACGAGCATACTTTTCCCCAAGTTTATAAACATTTGAAATGAAAACAGGGCCGCGAAACTCACCTTCAAATATTACAAAACAAGGTGAACAAAAAGCTTCCAAAAGGTGTGAGCAAAGTACGATCAAACGCCTAGAATCAGTTGTAAATTAAATCGTAAAACACGTCTAAGAAGAATAGGTACGTTCGGTCGGTTTCAGGTCGGATTAGGTTCGACGCGTGACATGCACACCTCATACATACACTTCACGACTTAGTTATTAATAATAATAATATTAATGACAGTTATAATAATAATAGTACTGATAATTATAATATCAATCATATTGATAATTACATATACACACGTCACGTAAACACATTCTTACACACACATACAATATATACTTAAAATTATATACATCATACTACATACATACTTAATACTACACACATGAATGCATTGCATATATATAGCCAGAACACACATAATTACAACCTATACACATAATTACAACTTATACACACAATCACTTACACACACACTTACACACACGTAACAGTTCATACATACACACACATACATTAAGCAAACACACCACATAACTTAACAGCACATACATGCCTTACGCACACACACAAAACACACATCTACACACACTAAAACACCCACATCACACACACAACACATACACATATATACGCACGCACACACACTGTTACACATACAATATATGTGTATATATACATATATATATTGCTACACACAGAGACAATAGATACAAACATATACATACACCCACATACATACATTATATACATACACGCTCACGACCGGCCTCACTCAACTGAACCGGTCCAAACACCACGGAACTAGACGAAACAAAGCTCACAATGATCGGTTACCTGCAAAACGAGTAAACAGCAAGACGACGGCAAAAGATGACAGCTCACAGAGGCAAGAGGAGGTTGATTTGTTATCTCACCGCAGTAGAATAGCGACGGTAGGGTTTCGGTGGGCGTTGTCGAGGGTTGGGGTTGAGTTATATTTATAATTTTAATATTTACAGTATAGCCCCTGGACTATTTATGAATTAATTCCTTTTAGTTTACTAAATATTTATATTATTCCCTAAACTATCTACTTCTATTTTATATAAACCAAACATAAAAGAATATGACCCTTGCCGAGTCGATGTGGAGGAGATTCATTTACGGGCTAAGATGTGATACTAAATAGCATTAGCACGTTCATGATTTGTCGTGTCACGTGCATGATTTGGTGAATTTTTGTGCGGATGATGTTAATAATAATAATAATAATAATAATAATAATAATATAATAATATTATTATATATTATTTATTATTATTATAATAATTATAATAATAATAATAATGTTAATAATAATAATAATAATAATAATAATAATAATAATAACAATAATAATAATAATAACAATAATAATAATAATAATAATAATAATAATAATAATAATAATTGTCATTACTAAACTTTAAAAGAAGAATATATAAATAAAATTAATTATACTATTAGTGGTTAATTTTATTATGTACTATTTACATAATATTAGGGTCAACGCGCAAGGTAAATACGACAAGTTTTAATTCGAAAATAAATTATTTATGCAAGAAAATAAATGCATGAGGAGAGTTAACGAGCTTAGCGTTGATTGACGGATTTGTCGGCGACGGATGTCACATTATTAGTATTAAGACTAGTACTAGTACTGGTACTAGTACTGGTACAGGTACTGGTACTGGTACTGGTACTGGTACTGGCACTGGTACCGGTACTGGTACTGGTAGTAGTACTCGTACTAGAAGTATTAGTACTGGTACTAGTATTAGTATTAGTATTAGTATTGGTATTAGTACTGATATTAGTACTGGTATTAGTACTCGTATTAGCATGTATTAGTAGTGGTATTAGTACTGGTATTAGTAGTGGTATTAGTACTGGTATTAGTACTGGTATTAGTACTGGTATTAGTACTGGTATTAGTACTGGTATTAGTACTGGTTTTAGCAGTGCTAGTATTAATACTAGTATTAGTACAGCTTTTAGTAGTGCTGGTATTGTACTGGTTTTAGTAGTGGTTTTAATACTGGTACCGATACTGGTACCGGTATCGGGATCGGGGCGGGGACACCGGGACCGAGGCGGGGGCCGGGACGGGGGCGGGACGGGGGCCGGGACGGGGGCCGGGACGGGGGCCGGACGGGTGCCGGGACCGGGGCCGGGGCGGGGACGGGGGCCGGGGCGGGGACGGGGGCCGGGGCGGGGCCGGGGCCGGGGCGGGGACGGGGGCCGGGGCCGGGACGGGGGCCGGGGCCGGGGACGGGGACGGGGCCGGGGACTGGGACGGGGACGGGGACGGGGACCGGGACGGGGACGGGGACCGGGCATCGGGACCGGGGAGGGGCACCGGACCGGGACCGGGACCAACACCGGGACCGGGCATGGTGTGCTGGGACAGGGCACCGGGTACGGGTACGGGCACCGGTACAGGCACGGGCGGTGGCGGTGGCGGTGGCGTTGGCGGTGGCGGTGGCGGTGGCGGTGGCGGTGGCGGTGGCGGTGGCGGTGGCGGTGGCGGTGGCGTTGGCGTTGGCGTTGGCGTTGGCGTTGCGTTGGCGTTGGCGTTGCCGTTGGCGTTGGCGTTGGCGTTGACGTTGGCCTTATCTTTGGCGTTCGCGTTCGCGTTCGCATTCGCATTCGAGTTCGCGTTCGCGTTAGCATTATTATTATTATTATTATTATTATTATTATTATTATTATTATTATTTATTATTACTACTACTACTACTACTACTATTAGTATTACTATTAGTATTACTATTAGTATTACTATTGGTATTACTATTAGTATTATCATTATCGTTATCTTTATCATCATCGTTATCATATCATCATCGTTATCATTATCATCATCGTTATCATTATCATCATCGTTATCATCATCATCGTTATCATCATCATCGTTGTGGTCATCATCGTTATTGTTGTCATCGTTGTTGTTGTCAGCGTTGTTGTTGTCAGCGTTGTTGTTGTCAGCGTTGTTGTTGTCACCGTTGTTGTTGTCACCGTTGTTGTTGTCACCGTTGTTGTTGTCACTGTTCTTGTTGTGACCGTTGTTGTTGTCACCGTTGTTGTTGTCGCCGTTGTTGTTGTCACCGTTGTTGTTGTCACCGTTACTACTACTGTTGCTGTTGCTGTTGCTGTTGCTGTTGCTGTTGCTGTTGCTGTTGCTGTTGCTGTTGCTGTTGTGTTGCTGTTGCTGTTGCTGTTGCTGTGCTGTTGCTGTTGCTGTTGCTGTTGCTGTTGCTGTTGCTGTTGCTGTTGGCTGTTGCTGTTGCTGTTGCTGTTGCTGTTGCTGTGCTGTTGCTGTTGCTGTTGCTGTTGCTGTTGCTGTTGCTGTTGCTGTTGCTGTTGCTGGTGCTGGTGCTGGTGCTGGTGCTGGTGCTGGTGCTGTTGCTGTGCTGTGCTGGTGCTGCTGCTGCTGCTACTGTTGCTGTTGCTGTTACTACTACTATTACTGTTACTACTACTGTTACTAGTATTGTTACTAGTGTTGTTACTAGTATTGTTACTATTGTTGTTACTATTGTTGTTACTAATGTTGTTACTAATGTTGTTACTAATGTTGTTAGTATTGTTGTTACTATTGTTACTATTATTACTATTGTTACTATTGTTATTATTGTTATTATTATATTAGCATTAATATTAGTATTTTAAATTGTTATTACTTCTTTTATGTTCATGAAAGTCGTGATTATCATCCACAAGTAATGTGACTACTTTTGATTAAATAAGCCTTGCTACCATTTCAGGCATATAACCATTTTATCATTGCTTACATAGGACACATCCTTCGTGATTAATTCTAAAAGTGTAGTAGGTAACTTTTTTCACTATAATATACTTGGTTCTTGTCAAATGCTGGGTGATATAACTAGTTAAAGAACATGATAAAATCAACTTAAAATAATAAAAAAATTCTATCCATGCAACTTGAACATATTTTATAACATGACAAAAACACTATAAATTATGTAGAAACTATTCTTATGTCGTAAGATTTAAAGCTTGTTGAACATGGCATATGGAAAATAAATAACATGTGTATTCACTTCTCGATTTTCTAGAACATTATATCAATAGGTTTATAGACTAAAGATCGTACATGATCTTCTACACTTGATAAATAGCTATCATCATTGTGTTGATAAACAACATGGGAAGCTCTTGAGATGTTAAGCGCGATATTGACTATCGGTAAAAGCATAGCATCAGACGTAACTAGCTCATCATTCAAATTAGTCCATAAAACATAGATCAGTTGTAATATTTCTTTTCTTCCCTCTTCCTCACATGTTATGCCTTTCTCTTTCATGAGTAGATTAATGCTTGATAACATATCCCCTCTTTTGTGTTCCTCCTATACCTCAAAACATTATCATTATTAGTTCAAATCAAACCATGAAAATTAACCAAATATGCCATAAAGCATATATCATGTTGTTCTTTTTGATCAATATACCTTAGTAGTTCCTAGATCATCCCATAAACGAAGAATGGTTCCAGCCAGAGTGAAAAACTTAGGGTTTGGATCAAGAAGATGTCGCGTATTTTTTGATGTAACTCCATTTGTTACAAGAAAGAAAAGATGCGTCATTGCCATATAGGTCCCTGAAGTCGTAACACCATTCTCTATGTAGTCTTTAAACGTTGGTACTATGCCTTTTTTCACCCATTTAGCTTCCACCATGTACGCTTCTGCCATATCAATCCACTAGAATAAAACACACAAAGAATTAGACCATTTTCAGTTATATCTACATGAAAACAAAATTATGAACAGAATTTACCGTCTTGCGTAGAAACGATTGGACACTCAACCCCCTTTCTCTCAAAAGTTTTTCACAAATGTCATTGTTTGTATTATACAATGCTTCGTAGCATATTTTCATGTACTCAGGAAGTTGTTGCATCTCATTCAAATCCCATCTATCAAAATAAAATGTAAGCTTGATTCCATTTAACATATAACTGAGGGAACTGAAGATAATCGAACCTTTGAATTGCTTTGGTAAATAACACAAGATCATCATACGACCCATAAGTGTCATATATATCATCAATAACCAATAAAATTGCGATCAATTTAGCAAGCTCAATCCGGCTAACTGAGAAACTTGGTTCTGGTAGAAGTCCAACAATCCATAGAAAACACTCAACATGTCGATCACGGACAAACCCTAACTTACTACATAGACCCAAATGTTCCCACCACCTGCACTCAATGTCATTAATAATCAGAGAACAAGTTATATAATTAAAATCATATACCCGTTATAAATCAAAAGTCTTTTACCTGGTTACCGCAAGAATCTCGTCACAGAGGACTGCTTGGAACTTATTGTAATCATACGTTGCAAATTCTAGTAAAATTGGGTTGTGATCTTCTTCATTACTATATTCTTCAATATACCTTCTTGATTCTAACCTCGCCATTCTCATGTGCCTAGGAAGCTTCAAACCCTCAACAACTCTTTTTTTAAGATTTGGGCTTAATTTTGAAATTGATTTGCTTAGGTATTCTGTAGTAAATTCTTTTGCATGTGATAAAACATCTTCCCCACTTGAACCCAAGTATGATGCTTCATATAAACATAATAACCCTTCTATGTCTTCAATAGATGACCTCTTTAGTTTTCCATTTTCATCGATGAATACTCGGAAAACATCTGCTTTGTTAAATTTGAATGTAATAAAATTAGTATAGATAAACAATTCATGTAAAATAGAAACAACATAGTAATAAAACGATACCTGTAGGATTGGTATAAAGGCCATTGTGTCGTCGAAGGCGAAAATTTAAAGCCACGCTATATAAATTGTCATCGGGTAACACTTGTGCAAGCTTTTCTAACATTTCCTTAATTTCATCATGGAAATAGTGCCCAACTCCAAGTCTTTGAATCGTGTCAATAAGCTCTAATGTCATTGTGGGATCTGAAGTCATCATTAACGCTCTTCTCGTACTTTCTTTGAGTTTGTCAACTTTTTTGTTAACATCAACTTGTGGTGGAATTACCATCTGTTTATGATGATTCACAAGCAGCGAATTTTTGTCTTCAAAATTTACATAGTATCAGGTGTTTAATAAGGGAGACATTAAATCTAAGAATCAAGGATACTAATTGGTGACGAAGACAAATAATACATGGCGACTCTTAAAATAATGGTGTAACAAGTACTAATAACCAATTCTAGGTGATCATAATTGATAGTGTGACATATATATCTTTTATAAATAAATGGAAACCACATAATAATTTTGAAATGCCATATAAACGTTGTACTGGTATGATTTTTATTTGAATTTTTACGTGTTTTTTATATTTTTAAATTAAATTGTTTTTTCTTTGAAAATTGTTGTAAAAAAAGCAATATTCTCAGGGAAAAAAGTAATACAAGAGCTTGCTAAACAAACGCTATAAAAAGAAAAGAACAGGGGTATGATTGAAATAACATCTACGATTGGATTCAAAAAGCATTAACGAAGAAAGACTGCTCGGATAAAAAAAAACCTTGTCGTTGAGTAAGGGGAGCGGAGCTTGAAGAGCGAAGAAGCTAAGCCTACTCGACTAATCTCATAAGGTAAGTAAAGGCCTGGAAAAAGTTACTAGAATAATAAAAATATTATTCTAGTAAGTCGTTAGCAAGATTGAATTGAAATAAATAGTGTCGTGCCAAAAAGTGTTGGAACATTTATATTGTAGTTATTGTTGGCAGTCTATTGAAAAATGTTGTCTATAAGAGATTTGTAAAAAAAACAGTTTGTCCACGTTCATTTTTAACAACTTTAGGATGAAAAAAGATTTCCAAATAGTGCCACCGGGCTCTTACAATTATAGAAAGCTCGTGATCATTCACACAGTTGGGCGCACACAATATTAGGGGTCGAGCATACCTATTAACACTTCTGACGATGTGTTGTTGGCACTTGCACGAGGCCTAACTGAAGAAAAGACAGGCATATGTATCATAGAGCATTTGAAAGATGATATATTCGTCAAGTATCGTGGATATAGAGATTTATGCGGAAGTAAAGAAATATAAGCTTGTGAACCCATTTCTCTTTGGTCTTCTAAGTTGGAAGTAGGTCTGATGTAGTTTTCTAAAATAAGTAACATATATAGAGAAGTAATATACCTATTGATAGTGAAGCATGTGTAAGAAATGTCATAATTTGAAGTGGATATCATGTGCAAGTTAATTACGTCCACACATTGATCGCTTCCTTGAAACGTGTTTCAAATTAATGATATTTCTAGGTACAATTGTCTTTAAAGTGAAAGCGATCTTACTAACAAGCCATTTACCTAAAATTAACATGTTTCTTTTTTTGTTTCTTGTAACCAGCAACCAAATGATCCTAACTGCCGACGATCCTAATTGTCGAATCATTATTCAATTCATGTTGCATAGTTCTTCTTTGCAAGAAACTAGATTTGCAAGGAATTTCATGATTAGCATCGTCTTTAGCAAATTAATTAGTTAAAGAAATTAGCAAACTAATTTTAAGACAAATGAGTTAAAACAAGTGAAATTCTCGCTTAAGATGTGACTTGAATTCTGTGGATGTACAAAATATGAAATACAATTCGGAGTAGTATCATACTCAATTACATAAAAGTAATATGAGGATATACCGGTTAAACCAAACTGAACTTAAATATGTATAAAATAAAATAACATCACAATCGACCCGTCTCGGTATTAAATGAAGTTTATATTAAAACGTAAATAAAGATAAGTATGTCGTAATGTTGCATTAGGATATACAACATAATTTAGATGTACAATTGAAAGAAAATTATATTTAAAATTAATAATAAACATTTAAATAAGCAAACTGAAAAATAGGATGTGGCAAATGGTGAGTGGATGAATAATATAGAATTGACGTGGCAAATGATGAGTGGGTTTAGTGTGTTTTATCATAGACTAATCATAAAGACTGCTCGGTTGCGTTTTCTATCATCTACGTGCATTCACACCGGTAGTTAATTTCCTGAAATACATGATTTAAGTTTTTATCAATAAGTTGGTGATGACGCGCAATTAATTTCAAATCGTAAAGAAAATCTTAAAAGAGATCTATATTAAAACATCCATCAAAACAAGTGTATACAATAATATAGTAAGTGCAGCTCGCATTAGGTAACAGAGATTATAAAAGTTAAAATATTTAATTATGATTACATAAACATTCGTACTAATCACCGAAAAATATTACGTGCGAAACACTGATAGAAAAATATAATATGAAAAAATACAATATATAATTTTAAAAAGAGTTAATTACACGATTGGTCCCTTTGGTTTGCCCATACTACAATTGTGATCCCAACTTTTGAAAAATTACAAGTTTGATCCCAACTATTTACCAACTCGTAACACGAATATTGTCGGAGACTAACTTCTACTAAGTTTTTTAGTTAAGTGATTGTAAAAAGACTATATTACCTCTGAACTAAAAATAATATTATTTAATATGAAACCCTTTTTATTTAATATGTGTATGTGTGTGTGTATATACACACACACATGCACAGATATATATATATACATACACACACACACAGATATATATATATATGTATATATATATATATCTATACCTATATACATATATATACACATATACATTTATATATATATACATATACATACACATATACATATACATATATATACACCTATACATATATATATATATATACTATATATATACATATACATATATACACATACATACATACATATACATATATATACATATACATATATAGATATATATATATATATACATATATACATATACATACATACATATACATATATATACATACACATATATATACATACACATATATATACATATAATATATATACATATACATATATATACATATACATATATATACATATACATATATATACATATACATACATATGCATATATATACATACATATAGATATATAACTTATACGTATATATACATATAGGTATATATATATATAGGTAGATATATACAAGTATACATACATATACATACATATACATATATACGTATACATATATACATACATACATATACATATATACATATATATGTATACATATATATACATACATATATATACGTATATATATACATATATATACATATATACATATATACACATACATATATATACATATATATATACATACATATGTATATATATATACATACACATATATATACATATATATGTATATATATATATATACATGTATATATATATATGTATATGTATATACATACATATATATGTATGTATATATATAACATATATATATAACATATATATATACATATATGTATATATATGTATATATATATGATATATATAGTATATTATATGTATATGTATATATATGTATATAATATATATACTTATATATATCTATGTATATATATACATACATATATGTATGTATATATATGTATACATATATATACATACATATATATACATACATACAATATATATATATACATATTGTAAGGCCCCGTTCCCGGGCACCTCACAGTTGGTCATCATTACACGTAAAACATACATTTAATACATGATCATAAAATACGCAGCGGAATTGATAAATATACATTCTCATTTCGTCATAAAAGCTTTTACATCATTGTCTTGATTACAAAATACAAGCTTTCTTTACATTGCCTATCAATACTATGATTGCTGCTGATGCATAAACCGGGGAAATCTCGTTATTCGAATCCTCAGCAATCATAGGGTCATACAGCGACCTCTAGTAGAAGATATTAAATTAAAACATATATTTTTCTTCATAAAGAAGATTTCTTAAATAATCTGTTTATCAGGATTATCAAGAAATCTTGCACTTGCATGCAACATGATGTGTTGCGCGCATTACGGGCCCACAACACATGATGTGGCAGCATAATCAAAAAGTGAATGCCATCCCAAAAGGGCTGAGTAGCCGCCTCGTGCCATCCTCAGCAACACTACCTGCCAACTGGAAAACACATAAAAGTCAGCGTTGCTGAGTGAGTTCTAGTTTTATAATAAAACATACTTTTACTTATTTAAAAGTATCCTTTCATACATGCGTTCACACATCATACGTACACAGAGATAATATTCATTATTATCTTCATCATTCGTTATACATCGTATCTTTAACTTCTCGTATGGATTCTGTCAGGCTTTACCCACTTCATAGCACCTGGCTATGATTACTGTGTGGTCGATGAAGAATCCCGTTTCATACTTACTTGCACATTGAAAGGTGAATTGTACCAATACCATATGCTACACCCCGATCGTTATAGCTACGGGCCGAAGTCAACATATGAACAACAAAACGTATGCCACGGTACTAGAGGTAAGCGGTAGAGGTACCATGACCATGGTCGATCACAGAGAAGGACCAATCACGTTATTCAATGCTGCAAGACTTAATTCGTTCGTTCATTAATGTATGTGTTCATCATCATTCTTTACTTGCACATCGAAAGGTGAATTGTACCAATACCATATGCTACACCCCGATCGTTATTAGCTACCGGGCCGAAGTCAACATATGAACAACAAAACGTATGCCACGGTACTAGAGGTAAGCGGTAGAGGTACCATGACCATGGTCGATCACAGAGAAGGACCAATCGCGTTATTCAATGCTGCAAGACTTAATTCGTTCGTTCATTAATGCATGTATTCATCATCATTCTTCTTTTCGTTCATTCGTTAATACATGCATTCATCATCATGTTCCTCTTTCATTATCTTTCACTTTACGTTACATAATACTTCATTTGTTCATTCTCGTTACTCGTAAAGTTTCGGAAAGATAAGCATACACAATCACAAGGAACATACACACTCATCATACATTCATCATTACATTCATCATCATACATTCATCATCATACATAGCATCATACATACGTAATCATACATAACATCATCACTCACATCAGCCCTTCATGGGCGACTGAACCTATCCCAGTCGCATGTCCTCCATGCGACTGGACTGTGCGATTGGGCTGTCATGCGAATGGGCATACAATCGTGCGACTGGACTTCCTTCCGCACGAATAAACACTATACGACTGGGCTATATGCGACTAACTCTTAACTGTACGACTGAACTACCCTGCGATTGGACCTATGCGACCGAAACCCCCAATCGCATAGCCTACCGTGCGACTGAGGCTCAATCGTGCGTCTGAGCCTTAATCGTGCGATTGGACATCAACTGTTCCTCATTCGGCCGAATGGCCCTTCAGTCGCATAACCCTAACTGGGCAGCGACTGGAGTTCTTCATGAACAGCAGTCGCGAACTCCCGCACCCAAACTCATCATAAACCCATTTCTAGCCCAATTCGACCCTCCCAAGCCTCAGGGATTCATACTAGGACATCATACAAGCATATACAAGTCCTAATTCATACCATAAACACGTTACTCAAGATTTACCCAAATGGGTCAAACTTTCACTTATTTCAAAAATAGGGTTTCTATGTGATTCCAGCCCCAAAATCGTTAGAAAACATGTAAACGAGGGGTCCTAGAACTCACATTAACAGGTAGGAGTTGATGAGCTTCGATTTGGATAGCCTCACGACAAATCCGGAGCTCGGTCAGCACTTTCCCTCTTTCTTCTCTGCTCTCGGTCGCTCTCTGCTCTCTTCCCGGCTGAAAATGATAAGTGTTGGGAAGGAGAATGGAGCTATTCCCCTTTTATACCCATAGCTCATTCGCATCTGGTCCAGGGGCGACTGGACCTTCAGTCGCATGAACACCATGCGATTGGACCCCAGTCGCATGTGTTCCATGCGGCTCGTCTTTCATTCGGGCGGTTGAACTCCAATCGTACGGTTGAGCTTCAATCGGCCGAATAGCATGCGGTTGAACCTCCAGTCGCATAAATCCCAGGCGACTGGGGCTCAGTCGCACAACCTATCAAAAGGTCAAACTTCCGGGTGTTACAAGTCCACCCCCCTTATTTTAGGTTTCGTCCCCGAAACCTGTTATTCTTCGAACAATCGTGGGTAATGCTCCCTCATTTCTTCTTCAGTTTCCCACGTTGACTCGGATCCCTTCCTGTGCCGCCACTGTACACGCACAAGGGGAACCACTTTATTCCTTAACTTCTTCTCTTTGCGATCGATGATCGCCACTGGTTGCTCTATATAGTTGAGCCGTTCGTCTACCACGATGTCCCCCAGTGGAACGACCATGTCCTCGTCCACCAAACATTTCCTCAGATGAGACACGTGGAAAGTCGGGTGAATCCCACTTAACTCATCCGGTAAATCCAACCTATAGGCCACCTCTCCTACTCGAGCAACGATTCGGAAAGGGCCTATATAACGCGGACTCAACTTGCCTCGCTTCCGGAACCGAATGATACCCTTCCAGGGTGAGACCTTCAACATAACCCGATCTCCTACCTGGAACTCAATCGGCCTGCGTCGTTTGTCGGCATACGATTTCTGTCGGTCTTTGGCTGCCTTCATATAAGCTTTAATTCTTTCGAGCCTTCAATCGTAGCCTCGACCACCTCGACGCTTCCTAATTCTTTCTGACCAATTTCACCCCAACAGACGGGTGTCCTGCATCTCCTACCGTATAGCATCTCATAGGGTGGCATGCCGATACTGGCATGAGTTAGCTGTTGTATGAGAATTCGGCTAACGGCAGGTGGTCGTCCCAACTTCCACCGAAGTCAATAACACATGCCCGGAGCATGTCCTCCAAGGTCTGAATGGTCCTTTCTGACTGACCATCAGTTTGAGGGTGATAAGCCGTGCTAATATGCAACCTCGTCCCCATAGCATCGTGGAATTTCTTCCAAAATTTGGATGTAAACCGGGTGTCGCGATCAGACACAATCGACACCGGTACACCATGACGAGTCACAATCTCCTTGATGAAAAGATCGGCCAACCATTCGGACGAATATGTCTCGCGCATCGGTAAGAAGTGAGCACTCTTCGTCAGTCGATCCACAATCACCCAGATCGTATCATACCCTTTCGGGGTACGTGGCAGCTTTGTGATAAAATCCATGGTGATGTGCTCCCACTTCCATTCCGGTATGTCCAACGGTTGAATCTTTCCATACGGCTTCTGGTGCTCTGCCTTTACTTGCAAACACGTGAGGCATTTACTCACATACTCCACCACATCACGTTTCATACCGGCCACCAATAATCTTTCTTCATATCTTGGTACATTTGGTGGCACCGGGATGAATGGAGTATCGAGACTTATGAGCTTCATCCATAATCCTCATTCGCAGATCCCAAGTCGAGGAATCCACATACGCCCAACCGCGTTCTAACACCCGTTGCGTTCTCACCCAACTCCACGACCAGACCTCTCATGCGTTCAGAGTTAAGATGTTCGTCTTTCAAAGCCTCATCTTGGAACTCTTTGACCTGTTTCATCACGTCGGAGGTCATGATTAACTGGTACGCCTTCACCCGAATTGGCTCGGGCCTCTCCTTTCGGCTAAGGGCATCCGCCACCACGTTGGCTTTGCCCGGATGGTAATGGATCTCACAATCATAGTCCTTTATAAGCTCCAACCATCGCCGTTGCCTCATATTCAGGTCTTTTTGCTCGAAGAAGTACTTCAAGCTTTTGTGGCGTGAAGATGGTACACTTCGTCCCGTATAAATAGTGCCGCCAAATCTTCAACGCGGAAAACCACAGCTGCTAGCTCCAGGTCATGAGTAGGGTAATTAACCTCATGAACTTTCAGCTGTCGGGATGCATAGGCTATCACTTTTCCCCTTTGCATCAATACACATCCCAACCCCGAGTAGGAAGCATCAGAATAAACCACCAAATCTTCGCTCCCCTCGGGTAACGCCAATACTGGGCTTGGGTCAATCTCGTCTTCAGTTCTTCAAACGCCTTCTCTTGAGCTTGACCCCATACAAATTTCACATCCTTCCGGGTCAACTTTGTCAGTGGGGAAGCAATTTGGAAAAGTCTTGGATGAACCTTCGGTAGTAACCCGCCAAACCCAAGAAACTACGGATCTCGGATGGCGTCTTTGGAGACTTCCATTGCATCACTGCTTCCACTTTGCCAGATCGACCATAATCCCGTCCGGATTTACCACGTGACCCAAGAATTGAACTTCACGCAACCAGATGCGCACTTGGAGAATTTAGCATACAACTTCTCCCTTCTCAACGTCGCCAGTACTTCGCGAATGTGACCGGCATGCTCAGTCTCGCTCTTCGAATAAATCAAGATGTCATCAATGAATACAATCACTGATTTATCCAACATCGGCCGGCACACCCTGTTCATCAGGTCCATAAAAGCAGCTGGCGCATTGGTCAACCCAAACGACATGACGAGGAACTTAGTGACCGTAGCGCGTACGAAAAGCTGTTTTAGGGATATCCTGCTCCTTCACCTTCAGTTGATGGTAGCCTGATCGAAGATCTATTCGTGAAAACCAACTCGCACCCTGAAGTTGATCAAACAAGTCGTCGATCCTCGGCAAGGGGTATCTGTTCTTTACCGTCAGCTTATTCAGCTCGCGGTAGTCGATGCACATCCTCATACTACCGTCCTTCTTCTTTACAAACAGGACCGGAGCACCCCAAGGTGAGATACTCGGTCGAATAAACCCCTTATCCAGTAGCTCTTGTAACTGCTCCATCAACTCTTTCATCTCTGTCGGGGCCAATCGGTATGGTGCTTTGGCTACAGGTTGGGCGCCTGGTATTAGATCAATCTGGAACTCGATCTCTCTGTCAGGTGGCAATCCCGATAAGTCTTCCGGGAACACGTCTGGGAACTCACACACAACGGAACATCAGATAGTTGTGGTGTTGGCTTTTCTACATCCTTTACATAGCATAAAAAGGCGTTACATCCACGCCTCATACATTTCCCCGCCACTGCCATCGAGATCACCTTCGGAATCGTAGTAACCCGATCCCATAAACTGTCACTGAACTACCGTCGGGCGCTGTCAAACTGATCATCTTCTTGCGACACACAATGTTCGCCTCATAATCCGCCAACCAATCCATCCCAAGCACCAAATCGAAACCGCCTAACGTCATCGTAAATGGTTTAACTGGGAATTTGTGACCCTCCAGTTCTACATCACAACCCTCAATTACCTCAGAAATCCTGGTGGTTTTTCCTATAGCAGTCTCTACATCAAACGGCACATCCACACGTCTCCTACTAACGGGCAATTTAGCACAAAAAGCAGCAGAAATAAAACTCCTACTGGCACCCGAATCAAATAATACAGAGGCTACAGTTTGGTTCACCAGAAACGTACCGGACACTACATCGGGGTCCGTCCTAGCCTCTTCCTGCGTCATAGTGAAAGCCCTGGCACTTGCTCTCGGACCTTCACTTCCCGTCTTCTTACCCCTGAAGCCTCAGCCCTCGGCTACTTACAGTCCTGCTCATATGACCGCCTTCCCCACAGTTGAAACACTTGCCCATCCGACAATCCTTTGATATGTGCCCTTCTTGATCCCCTGCTCCTTCCCACACTTCGACAGTATCACCCCAGCACCAGTCCGACCAAATCTCGTCTTCACCCCCTGCCAATTTTCCCCAATTCCCTTCTTGCTACCCTCAGCCTTTACCAACGCAGCCCGTTCATCGAATAACCTTCCCGCCAAATCCACTGCCGACCTGAAAGTGCTTGGTCGAGCAGAAATCAAGTGCCAACGAATTTCAGCTGGCAGCCCCTGAATATACCGGTTGATCTTTCGAGACACCGGCATCACCTGCTCTGGCACCAACAGCGCCAACTCGTTAACTTGGTGGTGTATTGTTGGTGGGTCATCGTCCCCGCCTCTACTGCAGGAACTCTCTCTCAATTCTATCCATTTCCCGACGAGGACTGAATTCCTCAATCACCAGCCTTTTAACTCAGCCCACTTCATCTTCCCTATAGCCCTGCTACCCTCGGCTTGGACTATATTTTTCCACCAGCATAAAGCCGACCCTGTGAAAGAGTGGGTAGCAAACTTCACCTTCTTGTCCTCCTGGCAATCGCTAATATCAAGGACAGCCTCCATTTCCATCACCCATTGGTGAGCATCAGTAGCAGTACCAGAACCATCAAAAGTTGGGGGCTTGCACCTCATGAATGCCCCGTAGTTACAACCCCGGGCTGTCTCCCGTAACTGCTCTTCTTCCTCTTCCTCTTCATCATCGGATAGTACTGTTTCTGCTTCTGTCTGTTGCTGTCTACCTGAGGACCGATTCCTCCCTCGTCTCTCATCATTACGTACTGCCTTTATCACTTCGGTCACTACAGACGGTAAGATCGTCTGCATGACCTGGTGCACCTCCTCGACCACTGCCTCTTTCACCGAGGCCCTTAAATTCGCGCTTTCGTCTGCCTCCTCCTGATGAGGAATCTCGTCTTCCTCATGAACTACTTTTTCTGTCCTAGATCTTCCTCGCGTGTTACGCGGTTCAGCACCACGTCCACCACCACGGGAAGCTTTAGATGATCTACCACCGACCATCTTCTATCACACTGAAAGATTCAAACACCAACACGGTCATTCAAGGAAATAGCTAAGTTTATGTTAAGTATAGTAAGTCCCTAATTACAGTGGCCAATTGTGATTAGCCACTTACTTTACTCTTCGCACCCCGAGCATTACCTGTCCTGACTACATTAGTATCTAAGTCTAACAGTACACATAAACACATATCATGCGCACGTAATCATGATTAACATTAATAAAATACCTGATGGCACGCAACTACTCAGATGGCATTCTCTTCTTTTCTGTCCCATTTTCAGTTTAAGTTTAGGTTTATTTTAAAAATTTACCCATTTCACTTAAACTTTGGCTCTGATACCAACTTGTAAGGCCCCGTTCCCGGGCACCTCACAGTTGGTCATCATTACACGTAAAACATACATTTAATACATGATCATAAAATACGCAGCGGAATTGATAAATATACATTCTCATTTCGTCATAAAAGCTTTTACATCATTGTCTTGATTACAAAATACAAGCTTTCTTTACATTGCCTATCAATACTATGATTGCTGCTGATGCATAAACCGGGGAAATCTCGTTTATTCGAATCCTCAGCAATCATAGGGTCATACAGCGACCTCTAGTAGAAGATATTAAATTCAAACATATATTTTTCTTCATAAAGAAGATTTCTTAAATAATCCTGTTTATCAGGATTATCAAGAAATCTTGCACTTGCATGCAACATGATGTGTTGCGCGCATTACGGGCCCACAACACATGATGTGGCAGCATAATCAAAAAGTGAATGCCATCCCAAAAGGGCTGAGTAGCCTCCTCGTGCCATCCTCAGCAACACTACCTGCCAACTGGAAAACACATAAAAGTCAGCGTTGCTGAGTGAGTTCTAGTTTTATAATAAAACATACTTTTACTTATTTAAAAGTATCCTTTCATACATGCGTTCACACATCATACGTACACAGAGATAATATTCATTATTATCTTCATCATTCGTTATACATCATTATCTTTAACTTCTCGTATGGATTCTGTCAGGCTTTACCCACTTCATAGCACCTGGCTATGATTACTGTGGTCGAATGACAAGAATCCGTTCATACTTACTTGCACATTGAAAGGTGAATTGTACCAATACCATATGCTACACCCCGATCGTTATTAGCTACCGGGCCGAAGTCAACATATGAACAACAAAACGTATGCCACGGTACTAGAGGTAAGCGGTAGAGGTACCATGACCATGGTCGATCACAGAGAAGGACCAATCGCGTTATTCAATGCTGCAAGACTTAATTCGTTCGTTCATTAATGTATGTGTTCATCATCATTATTCTTACTTGCACATCGAAAGGTGAATTGTACCAATACCATATGCTACACCCCGATCGTTATTAGCTACCGGGCCGAAGTCAACATATGAACAACAAAATGTATGCCACGGTACTAGAGGTAAGCGGTAGAGGTACCATGACCATGGTCGATCACAGAGAAGGACCAATCGCGTTATTCAATGCTGCAAGACTTAATTCGTTCGTTCATTAATGCATGTATTCATCATCATTCTTCTTTTCGTTCATTCGTTAATACATGCATTCATCATCATGTTCCTCTTTCATTATCTTTCACTTTACGTTACATAATACTTCATTTGTTCATTCTCGTTACTCGTAAAGTTTCGGAAAAGATAAGCATACACAATTACAAGGAACATACACACTCATCATACATTCATCATCATACATTCATCATCATACATTCATCATCATACATAGCATCATACATACGTAATCATACATAACATCATCACTCACATCAGCCCTTCATAGGCTACTGAACCTATCCCAGTCGCATGTCCTCCATGCGACTGGACTGTACGATTGGGCTGTCATGCGAATGGGCATACAATCGTGCGACTGACATTCCTTCCGCATGAATAAACACTATACGACTGGGCTATATGCGACTAACTCTTAACCGTACGACTGAACTACCCTGCGATTGGACCTATGCGACCGAAACCCCAATCGCATAGCCTACCGTGCGACTGAGGCTCAATCGTGCGTCTGAGCCTTAATCGTGCGATTGGACATCAACTGTTCCTCATTCGGCCGAATGGCCTTCAGTCGCATAACCCTAAGGCAGCGACTGGAGTTCTTCATGAACAGCAGTCGCGAACTCCCGCACCCAAACTCATCATAAACCCATTTCTGAACAGCAGTCGCGAACTCCCGCACCCAACTCATCATAAACCCATTTCTAGCCCAATTCGACCCTCCAAGCCTCAGGATTCATACTAGGACATCATACAAGCATATACAAGTCCTAATTCATACCATAAACACGTTACTCAAGATTTACCCAAATGGGTCAAACTTTCACTTATTTCAAAAATAGGGTTTCTATGTGATTCCAGCCCCAAAATCGTTAGAAAACATGTAAATGAGGGGTCCTAGAACTCACATTAACAGGTAGGAGTTGATGAGCTTCGATTTGGCTAGCTCACGACAAATCCGGAGCTCGGTCAGCACTTTCCCTCTTTCTTCTCTGCTCTCGGTCGCTCTCTGCTCTCTTCCCGACTGAAAATGATAAGTGTTGGGAAGGAGAATGGAGTTGCTCCCCTTTTATACCCATAGCTCATTCGCATCTGGTCCAGGGCGACTGGACCTTCAGTCGCATGAACACCATGCGATTGGACCCCAGTCGCATGTGTTCCATGCGGCTCGTCTTTCATTCGGGCGGTTGAACTCCAATCGTACGGTTGAGCTTCAATCAGCCGAATAGCATGCGGTTGAACCTCCAGTCACATAAATCCCAGGCGACTGGGGCTCAGTCGCACAACCTATCAAAAGGTCAAACTTCCGGGTGGAAGCTCCAGTCACATATATATATATATACATATATATATATATGTATATATATACATATATATATATATATAATATAGTTATATATACATATGTATATATATATGTATATATATATATGTATATATACATGCATATATATATATACATACATATATATACATATGTATATATATACATACATATATATACATATGTATATATATACATACATATACATATATATACATATACATATATATATATATACACATATACATATATATATACATATACATATATACATATACATATATATATATATGTATATATATATGTATATATATATATGTATATATATACATACATATATATGTATGTATACACATATACATATATATGTATATATATATATACATACATAATATATATATGTATATATATACATACATATATATGTATGTATATATATACATATGTATATATATATATGTATCTATACTCCTTTATAATATGTGAAGGATGGGAAGAAGAGTAAATTTACTCACCTCGTAAGACGCGCCCGTTCATGTTTCTTCTTCGCTTCCACCGCCGTGCGTTACCTTTGTTCGCCCTGGAGGTCGCCTCCACCAGCCGGCCGTTACATACATTAAACTGGGTCTTCGGTTGAACTACCCGACATTGTATATCATGCCTAATCAACCATTTCAGCACTTGCAGATCCTTCTTTCTTAGGATTAACGCTGCTGGGTATCTTCTTAATGGGTGTAAAATCATCATCAGATTCATCTTCTTTCTTCAACTTTGGTGCTGATTTCTAACTAGCTCAGATGTACCCTCTTTCTCGTCATTCATCGGGTATGCTCTTGTTTAGATTTGATTACCCATTTATATAATACAATTCGTTTCACTCTTTTGTTTGATCGCTCATCGGAATCGTCTCCGTCGCCGGTGAAATCTGTGGTGGTGGAAGCTGAAATCGCCGGTTTGCTAATTGGACTGATGAGAAGTCTCCTTACGATACTCTTGGTATATGTTGTTCATTTGTTTAATTAGTTATTTGATTTGAAAAAAATGGATACCGATGGATGATTATGTGATTGTTCTTGTGCAATTATGATCAGAAATGAGAGTTGTTACTAATTATTCAGTGATTGTTCTTATCATGTGTCAATGAGGGGGTGTTGGATGTGTTTTTTCTTTTACAAATGATAAAGTGACCATTGTTACTAGAAAAATCAAACAATGTCATGTAGGGTAGTTTGGTGATTTACTTTAAGTTATCACTTTGTATTGATCATAAGTTATCAGAAAATCAGAATCATAATCACTTTTTGCCAAAACAATCACAATAATCAGTTTAGCTACAACTACGGTTCGATTCGACATTTCGAATGTTGTTGTGTTCGATTTAGCCCTATTTTGTAACGGCTAGGGTTTTGAGATTCGTGCTTGTTGATGATTTGCAAGAGTTTACGGAATATGACAATTTTGATTTGTGTGTTAAGTGTATTGAAGAATGTATGATCAAACATGCACCGATCGACGGTTTGCTTGGATTCTCACAGGTTTCATTGTTGATTTGATGATGATGATGATGATTATTATGATGATGATGTTTATTATGATAATGATGATTATTATTAGTTTTGAGATTTGAATTGAATTGAATTGTGTTTGTGTGTTGAATTTTAGGGAGCGATTTTGTCAGTTGCGTTGGCTGGATTGCAAGCAAAGGTATGTTTGTTTTATTCTTTCTGTGAGCATCATAACTGGATCTATTGATGGGTACAATCGTTAATGCACGTGGTACAACTGATAATCCTATTGATTGAATGGTTTTTCCGAATGCATCATGCAAAACACATGAGGTTGTTAAGCAAGCAAAATGATATTGTTAGTTGTTGTTAAAAGATGAGTTTTGGGGGGTTTTATAGTGGTGGTGGTGGTGATTCAAGAATGGTGGTCACTGATGGCTCTTATAACAAATAAGTCATTGCATTGTGCTCCCATTTCTCAACCACAACTCATCTATTACTCATCAGCTGTGGAGTTTATATTCAAGAGCTCTGGTATCATTGAGGGGTTTGACATGTTTTTTTATATTAATGTACTAATTTCGTGTCTATATATTACTAATGCATAATATATTTCTACATGCTAACGGAAAAGTAACAAGGCAAAAGCAGACCAGTGAAGTGCATGCAGTAATAGTTAGTATCTTGAAAGAAGTCGACTACTCGACTTCAACGGTGTGAGTGGATCCCATGTTGACCTTTTCCATGTGAATGATAATATTGAAATAGTCAATATCACTAATATAATTCTTCTTTCCCCTTGGTTCAGCGATGCAGGCAACTTTGTCCGGTATCATCAAGCATCTTGGTGTGTTAACACTTCACTATTCTTTCAATTTTATTATTCTAGGTACATGTTTTGGTCAGGATGTATATATTATATGTTCAAAAGTAGAACCAATGAAGAAGTGCATGCAGTAATAGTTAGTATCTTGAAAGAAGTCGACTACTCGACTTCAACGGTGTGAGTGAATCCCATTTTGACCTTTTTCATGTGAATGATAATACTGAAATAGTCAATATCACTAATATAATTCTTCTTTACCGTTGGTTCAGCGATGCAGGCAACTTTGCCCGGTATCATCAAGCATCTTGGTGTGTTAACACTTCACTAATCTTTCAATTTTTTATTATTTTCCTTAGGTCTCCTTCAGAAAGGGTTTCAAATGATTTCACTCCCATAGATTGTAAAGCCTGAACATAAACAATAGGTAGGTGGATTATTAAACTATTATCTTATCACAACATGGATAAATAATAAAATAAATAATTTTGCTCTACAGATCTTGAGATTTTTAGAGAGAATAAAACCTTTGCTGTCACCATACCAATCCAGGCAATTGTTTCAGCAGATATGGACTGTCTTCCCAGAGTTTTTGATGTATAGATTTTGCTAGAAGGATTGAATTCAAAGCTCCCTTGTAGTTCTTTTTATATATAAAATACTCTTTCATGCATTTTGCGATCCGACAACCATTTGAACAAATAGAGTTCATGTCCTGTAAGTGCCAATTGTAATATGAAGCCCTGATATGAGAACCATCAGAACCTTTATAACTTTAGAAGGTGGAACTTTCAACCAGATTATGGGTACATGAGTCAGTTCGGGCTATAATTTGTTTCTAACGGGTCAAATGGTAAATATTTTCACAGATTAGATAAATTGGTTTGAGCAGGTCAAGTGTGTGGTATTTAAAGTGTTTTTCTACTGTATAGAACCTCCTAAATTGTGCATATTTTGGTATATCAGTGAGATTGCAGGTCATGTTCCTTGGTAAATGATTTTTCGGTCATGCAATGATACTATTTAAATTCAAACGAAATACAACTTTTCGGCTTTAAGGTAAATGATTTTTAAGAGCTTATACAGAGTAATTGAATACAATTATCTTGGCTTGTAATAAGTGTAAATTCATCATGGGTTTAGGTTTTAGATGATTACATCTTGTCATTCAAGTATATTCAATTTTGGCGACAACGGAACAAACACCTGCTTCTAAAGATCGTAAATTGTCTATCCCGCCGCATCGCGCGGGCTTTCCACTAGTATATATATATGTATATATATATATGTATATAATACATACATATATATGTATGTATATATATATATGTATACATATATATACATACATATATATACATACATACATATATACATATATATATATATGTATTATATATGTATATATATGTATATATACATACATATATAATATATACATACATATATATACATATGTATATATACATACATATATATACATATGTATATATATTCATACATATACATATATATACATATACATAGATATATATATATATACTATACATATATATATAATATACATATACATATATATACATATACATATATATACATATACATATATATATACATATACATATATATACATATACATATATATATGTATATATATATATGTATATATATATATGTATATATATACATACATATATATGTATGTATACACATATACATATATATATATATATATGTATATATATATATACATACATATATATGTTATATATACATACATATATATGTATGTATATATATACATATGTATATATATATGTTATATATATATATATGTATATATACATATATATATATGTATGTATATATATATATATATATGTATATATATACATACATATATATGGTATATATATATTTATACATATATATACATACATATATATATATACATATGTATATATATACATATATATATATGTATATATATATATATGTATATACTAGTAAGGAACCCGCGCGATGCGGCGGCGACGACATCGACATATTTCACAATGCGATATTGACGACATCGACATATTCCACAATGCGATATTTGTTTTCTGAATGCATGCGTGGCTTCTATTGTATAGTGTATTTTTGTCATGAGCATCACAAAACTCAATTAAATAATAGCACACGAATAAGAAAATGTTTTTCATAAATAAAGTACGTTAAAACTAAATATCTGAGCACACGAATAAGAGAATAGAAGTCATAGTAGTACGTTAAAATTAAATATCCGCATGTCAACTACTTGGATTTGATGAGATCATTGTTTGTCATAAGCCTTACATATCTCAATGACCTCATCAATATGCTTAGACCACCATTCTTCATCGGTGTCCAAACTGGAAGTTTCTTCTGTCACTTCCTTCTTTACTGCAACTAATTCTTGATGCGGACTTTCCTGCATTTTCTCCTGTTTGACTTGAACAGGCACTGAAAAATCAATGTTAGTAGTGTTTTATTAAGACCAGGAAGGTATATAGATTAAACTATTAAACTATAGTATAGATATGTTAAATTGATACCATGCATGTCTTGAAGTTCCTTCTTTGGTTCATCCATAATAGATTTCTACTTTATGTAAGAGAAAATGAACAAGTCAGTATGTTATAAAGTATATATATTTGATAAAAGAAATCATGTCTTAACTTATATTTTTAATTTGGTTAGCAATTAATATAGAGTAATATGTAATTAGCATGCATTCAGAATATAAAAAACTTAAGGCACACAAATCTATCAACTTACTTTCATTTATATACACATGCAACTCATTCATCACGTAACACTTCCCGATAGACAACATTTGACGTGTATACTCCGTCTCGTCTAAAATTCTTTGAAGGATGCACTAACACCTTTGTATTTTCGCGTGATATCCCTCTTGACAATGCCACATAAAGTTGTCCATGGGAAAACACAGATTCCGGTAGATAAACGCCAACGTGCGGAATTGTTTGACCTTGAGCTTTATTAATTGTCATTGAAAAGCTAAGTCGAATGGGAAACTGTTTTCTTTTGTAGTTTGAAAGGGAACATGTCGTCTTCAGAAAGACATAGAGGGATTCTTGGCAAAAATACTCTTTTCCCAATATGTTGGCCAACAGCTATTTCCGCATCAATAACATTGTGTTGGAAACCTTTACATAGCAATCTTGTGCCATTACATAGACCATGTGATGGATCGATATTCCGCAACAATATTATGGGACATCCAATTTTGAGTCGAAGCTTATGAGGCGGCAAACCACTCACAGTTAGTGAGTTTAAGAACTCGATCGGATAAAAGTTGTTATGATCGTCTTCTGCTTCGTCAAAACTATAGTAAATTTTTTCCTCCCCTTGAAATATGTCGATCATTTGATCATTAATCTCATCAACACTCTCATTTCGAGTTGATAGTATTGCTCGGGAGATTATATAATCCGAAGAATACAAATTGCTTGAAATAGATGGAAAGATGGCATTAATCAATTCTTTTATAGAGTTTTCTCGAATAGTGCATGGAATTGTCATGTCATCAGGTATGCGGATAAATGTTCCTTCAATTGATTCTTCGGTTCCATCACCGACTCTTAAAAGAAAATCAGAAAACCACGGGTCATTAAGCGCTCTCATATTTATGGTCAACCGCATCTTTTTAGTCAAAGACCAAAGAGGAGACATTCTCAGGCTAGAGTCTACAATCTGTGCTCGAGTGCCACGTTTAATAACCGGCAACACCTGTCTGAAATCACCTCCCATAACCACTATCTTTCCACCAAATGGGAGACTAACGCCTACAATGTCTTGCAACGTCCGATCAACAGCCTCGATCGCCTGTCGTTTTGCCATTGATGCTTCATCCCAAATGATTAATTAGATGACCTAAGCAGTTCAGCGGCCCCACTTTGTTTTTTGATGTTGCACATTGAATTATTATTAGATTTATGGGAATCTTGAATCTCGAGTGAGCCGTTCTCCCTCCTGGCATATTATTGGCTGCAGCACCCGATGAAGCTGTTGCGAGAGCAATAAGACCACGTGAACGAACTTCAGCAAGCAACGCTTTGTACAAAAAAGTTTTTCCCGTTCCACCTGGACCATCTATAAAGAACACACCTGGTAAATCATTATCCACATGCGTCATTATCTCATCAAACACGACTTTTTGGTCCGAATTAAGTGAATGTTTTGCACATAGTGTTCAGCTTCAACAACTATCGCATACTCCTCTTGCACCTCACGATGACGTACAGATTCTAAGTGAGCATCTTCTGTTATGTCCGGAAGATCGAAATCATGTAGATTTTTACCCATAGATTGTAGAAACACCCTAATTTCAGTAAGAACTATATTTTGCACTCGTTCACCACTATGACAATGTAACCTGTGGTCTTCAGATAATGAGTCAAAGTGGTCATTCCATAACTTTCGAACATCTCCGGGTTCACAAAAAATTATTAGAGTCGCGAATAACCTTCTAAGAGCCTTGGGAAACTGAAACAGAGACGCTTCTGCGAGAGATTGCGATAAACTTTCATCGTTCTCAATTAAGCCTATCTCAAGAGCTGCTTTTCGAAACGTCGTGTGCTTTACGCCATTAACTGTGCAAAGATCTTCAAAAGAAGTAGGCCCTTTAACATTTGATAAAAGTAGGCGTAAATAATACCTTTCTCCTTCAGCTGGATTAGCAAAAACAATACGACCTCTTTGTGGTTTTTGCAAACGATGATTCCAACGACGCGAGCCTACATTCCACATGAAGTGTTTTGGAAAATCTTTATACAAATATTGTCTTGCTGTTTCATCTACTCTATTTGTATAAAAAATGCAGTTAGCATGGTTCTCTTATCTCTTTCTCTGTCAACAATTTCAGACATTATATCATTATCGCTAAATCTAACCATTTGATGATTAGGAAGATGTAGTTGTAAGGCCAACACAGCAGGATGAATTTGAGAAAGAGAGAAGGAAAAAATGCGCCACATAGCCTCTGGGGGTGATACATATCGTGCATCTTGAAATCTCTTTATCTCATTAACGACAACCTGTTGCTCATCTTGATCGATTTGAATAACTTGTTTATCATGTCCTTTGTAAACATATTTGAATAAATATTTCACAGATTTTATACTTGAGCAAACCTCTACATTCATGTGACAGTTGAACATCATTAAAAGCCTTGGGTTATATGGGACAACCCATCTATTATCAAGAGTTTTTCCCCGTACATCCACTTTTATTCCATTATTTCTCCGTCGATATAATGGATATGCATCGTCTCCTTGTGTTGTCTGTTCATTAAACTGCCTGGGATAGCGAAAACGACAAATTGGAGGATCACCCTGCATGCAAGGATTGTTTCTTTGTAAATGTCCGCAGGGACCATGAATCATGTGCTTGACAACAAGCTCGTGCAATTTGGGATATCTTGATATGTCGGGAATTTCAGCACACACAATCTTATCATAATGGTCGGGATTATTGATTTTGTGTTGCGGGTACATGATAAGAAGAAAATGTGCATGTGGCAAACCACGCTTTTGAAACTCGATGACATAAACATATGCTTTGACTTCTCCTAGAATATGTTTCTTGAAGAGTTGTTCCTTAAGATCCTCTAATTTAGCACGAAAGACTCTTGAAACAAGCTCCGGACGATCTTGTGCAGTTTGACCAACTTTCAAATTATCACATATCTCAGGCCACCGAGGATTACACGTCACTGTAAGGAACAAATCAGGCTTGCCATCATCTTGAACTAAAGTCATCGCATCTAGAAACCGACGACGCATGTCGCGAGGCCCTCCGATGAAAGATGCAGGCAAGACAATCCGTTGCCCCACTCTGTTTGGATTAACCTCACCAGCATTAACGCAATCCACAATACCTTGATACAGATCTGCTCTGATCTTAGCCTGGTTTCGTTCACAAAATTGTAAACGTTGCGTCTCAATCTTTATGTAAACATCTACAGCAAACTGTTGTAGCAATCTACCACCTAACAGAAGCACGTTCTCAACAGATCGAATTTGGAATTTGTAACAGTAGTACTCTCGCATAGCTACGGTTGTTCTACCACGTCGTGTGTTTGACTCTGAATAATTAAAAATAATACAGGTTAAGGTATTATTTTTTATCATCACTTTAAAAATACATAAATTGTTGGTACCTTCCATTTCTTCGTCGATGTTGTCATTATTGTTGTGAACTTCATTGAGTAGTGCTCCTTGACGTGGTATGTGAGGATGCCAACCCGACTCACCATTAGGAAAAAATAGAGGATACGATAATGGATCGTAACAACCAAAGTAAGGCTGGATAGTTTGACTATATTCTGACCTACCGTACACAACAATACTTCTTTTGTACGAAGTGATATTGTCGTTACCTTCCACCCAAATTCCAGCAACCTATAAAATGTTGCATTAGAAATATGTAAATCAATATGTAGTGTACGGTAGAAGATCCACACGTTGAAGTAAAAATAATATTATTTAAACCTCGGATGTCGTTGGTCGGTTGTACACCCGTTGGTCAAGATCCACGGAAGCATTTAAAGTGACTCTATAGTTGTCTAGAGGTCCTAGTTCCGCAAGACTTCGAAATGTGTGGACATATGGGTTTGTAGAAAGAGCACGTGTTACCATCTCAGTGATGCTTCGATCAAGATTTGGCCATTGGAGTCTATGATCTAACTCGGTATCGGGATCATAAAAATACAATTGTAAATACCTAGGTTTTCCATCCCTCGAAACTAATTGGTCGATTTTGTGATATATTCCTTTATGTGCACGAAACACACCGGCTCTCATATTGTTCATTGTATCATCCAACGTCACACCCATTGAGGCGAAAGAAAAATTGGTGTTATAAGCACGTATGTTTTGCCTAAACATTTTTCCAACTTCATCTTGCGACGTGAAAAGTTGGTACAATTCTTCTGGAATTTCTGAATTTGCTAATATTGTTTTTCCACTCATACAACAAAAGGTTGCAAATTCAAATGTGAATCGTTTGGCTCCACAATGAGGACATGGACTACGTTCCTTTAAGACACGATGATCTGTAGGTATACCATCATAAACAAAATTATACGGATCCTCTTCTATGTCCGAAATGTTTCGAATGGATGGTTGAATTTGAACACCTAAGGAATTTGTTGTAATAAGTAACAGGAGTTGTAAAAGAATGTCAGGTTTAATGAAACAACTTTGTTAAATAAATAGAAACCTTGTGATGTTTCAGGTAAGACTTCATTGAAGACATGATGGTCTGTAGGACTACCATTGTAAACAAAATTATACGGGTCCTCTTCAATAATCTCATCTCGGATGGATGGTTGATCAATAACGTCAGAAAATTGAGGTAATAGTGTTCGCGGTTGAATTCGAATACCTAAGGAATTCCAAGTATTAAGTGATGAAAAATGAAAAGATGTCAACTTTAATAATGAAACCATTGTTCAATAAACTATAAACCTCGTGATATTTCAGGCATGATTTCGTCATTTATAAAGGGGAGTGTTGTTGTCGGAGTACTATCATCCGTTGGAAGCACATCTAATTTGAATACCATTTGAATTACGTTTTCCATCGGCTTTGCGTGTATCATAGCATGCTTCATCTCGAGCCTTTCTTTTTTCAGTCGAACTACATGACGCATTTTGTTTTTGCATTTGTGTTATTTGACTACTATTAGTATTCAAGATTCTTAATGGCGTCCTTTCAATTGTTGGATCACTTTAGGGGACATGGCTTGCACCAATCTTTGATAGATTGTTATTTTCTTTGCAAGAAGCATAATATCGTCTATTATACTCTTTCCTTTTTTCAGCTGACGTAGATGCACTTGAGGTAGCGGGTTCATTACAATCTTTTGATTGGCCATTCTTTTTACGTGAAGCATAATATCGCGCGTTGTACTCTTTTTTTTTTCAACTGACGTAGATGCACGCGAGGTTGAAACATCAATATGATCTTTTGGTTGACCATTAGTCATTGTAAATTGAAAATACCTTGTAAATTAAATAAAAGAGACTAATCTTAGACAATCAATTTATGGAAACATCATTACAATAACAGTAGACTACATGTGTTTCGAGCAAAAAGTAAGAGTGAAATGTTTAACTAAAAGTGAAAAGTTAAACTAAAAGAGCTGGTGAAACTAAGGTCTCCACAAAAACAACACCCTGGGAACCACGAAACGAAGTAACAGGATAAAAACATTCCAACGGCTCTACATCCATTTTAATTTCATAAAGCTTTCCCAAATTGGTCATCACAAACCAATTACCATTTGTCATAAAATGTGTTATGTCACACCATATTGAGAGCGGGATAGGAGGGATCGGAGAACATGACACGACCTTAATCCAGTGCTCCCCTTGTAGCAACCATAACTCTACTAACATCTCGCGTATGCCAGTACTAAGAAACATGTGAAGTTCATTTTTTACATTAACTAAATCTCCGATATAAATCCCTGTAGAAGGAACCGGTGGAAAGCTTATCTCCTTAAGCTGCTCTGAATTAACATCAAAACAAATGACACATTTATTCCTCCAACCCAGCACTCGCAAACAGTGAAATACAACGTATTAGCACATAACGTAGCAGTTGACCAAGAGAATTTGGGGATAACGTACTCCGGTCTTGTTACGAAAGGTATATTTCTCCAAGAGGATGATTTCCTAGAATAAATAGATGCATAAAGTACACCAAACCTACGCTTTACATGCAAGACCTTGTAATCATCGTGAGCATCAATGTACAAACCAATAGCGTCAGCATTGTTTTCAAAGAATCCATAGCAACGACAATGAGGTGTTGACAAATACTTGTAAGCACCTGTGACTGGATTCCAAAGAAGCAACTCAGATGTATGATTCAAGCGAACACACAACAATCCATCCAAATGTGAACGAATCGAGACATCATGAAATGGAAATGGGACGATGGTGCTTGGCCCATAATCACCGGTTTGAAAGTCAATTGGACGAACAGAGCATATTTGGTCTCCGATTAAGAGGATTCTCTGATTGGATGAATTTAATGAGCGGGAGCAATGTACCCTTGCAAAGTCTTCTGTTGATAGGAAGGCATACCATTCCTTACAAACAGACTTAAAACGACATACAACCTTTGCTGGCAGCCTCGTTAATATCTCAAATATGATTATTTCAAGCAGTAGGGCAACCATGGTGACACCTTCGTTCACAAATATTGACTAATTATCTGTATAATATAATTCTCCTATGAATTAGTATGTAGGTGAAGAAAAGTGTGGTTACATTACATATATGGCATACTACACAATACACTAATATAAATGAGTATTATGCAAATCAAAACATAGTTCTACTAATTAATGCTTAAAATAATATTGTCTACACACATTGTGAGGTTGATATTTTGTGTGGTATTAGTTCAAACTTTATATATTTTTTTGATTAGGGTTGTTGGTTTCAAGCAAAGTTGTTGTAATAATCAGTGTTTAAGTATAATGTTTGTGTTTATAATATTGTCTACACACATTGTGAGGTTGATATTTTGTGTGGTGATTAGTTCAAACTTTATATATTTTTTGATTAGGGTTGTTGGTTTCAAGCAAAGTTGTTGTAATAATCAGTGTTTAAGTATAATGTCTGTGTTTATAACATTTGTCTTTCTTTTGTTCTTTATAATATGAATATGAGATTATGCTTTTTATAGTTAATGACATACAACCTGAATATAAGTTCTTTGTAAGTTCGTTACATCTAATTAAAATTAGAACGCAAGAAAAGCCAAACATATAAAATAGACGTCTAACCATAGAAATTAATTAAAGAGTTCATTGTAAACATGTTAAAATGAACATGGACTCTAAGGACGACCAATCCTTTCAATATCACGTGCCTCGGGCATGTTTGGTTCATATGCAATCGTTGTTAAGTCTGTAGAAATCAAAATATTTTCTGAAAACAAAAGAAACGTATAATTTAGGTAAGGCATAGAGGTTTTGAAATAGTATTTTTTTAAAAATATATATTTATAAGGTAATACATACCCTCTGGTAAATGAACCAATTTCACTCGAGATGCATACACTATAGAATTTCTTGCGATTGCTAGATAAGTTCTAAACATATTTGTCTGCTTCGAGTCATATAAAAGCATCTTTATTATGTGACCGCTGAGACATGTATTTAATTTTAGAATCACAAACAAATTGATTATTATTTTTATATACGGCGAGATTATAAAAAAATTAAATATTTTATGCAATCATTGACTTACGTCGCATCTTCAAGAACCAAAACAAAATGGTATCGTCCTTTTTTTCGTTTTCCCATAACAATCCTTCCAACAACATCTACAATGATTGTAACTGTTCTTATTGAGAAAATTTAGGTATATACGATATATATCTTCTATCAAAATAGATAAATCGATAAACTTAGAACGTACCAATTATTAACTTTTGGTGTCTTCTATCATGCTTAAGAATTTGAATAGAAGGAACCAATGGATACAGACAAAAACCTCTCACGAATGGACTTTCAAACGTAATAAGTTTAGTGTATTCGCTGATGACAATCTTGACCTCACCACATAGCAAGATGTACTTTTCATATGTCGGATACTCTTGATATTTCAAAATCTCAATTTGGAAACGACTAAGTACAAATACATTGGCCACCAAATCCATATTATTATAAAGATCCATTAAATGTTCCGGGACAAACGCAGCTATTTTTTGTCTCTAAAAACAAAAAGAGTGTTCATAATGTAAAATATAAAAAAAATAGTTTTATATTTTGAAAAGGAGAAAAGAAAATCACTTACGTTTTGATCAAGAAATATAACCAATAATTTGTTCTCAACAACAACGTCTGATATGAACTCAACCCAAACAAAGGGAATAGTATACCAACTTCCATAATTTGTGAGTGAAGAAAAAGAGTCAACAACGGAATGAACATCCATGCTTAAATTAGACCTTCACTTTTTATTTAGTCTGTAAAAACATTGAATGATTTAATTTTAACAAAAAGAAAGGTATATGTTATTTTTTGCTGAAAAAGTAATGAACCTTTTTACCCATTTGTAATTTCACATTTAATATTTGTATATTTTTTTATTTTGTGAACTTATAAATATAACACTTATTGAAGTAAATTATTATTATTATTAATGAATATTTATGGGTGGTGTGTTATGTTAATTAAGATTAAGAATTATGATAATCAAGTGTAACTATGATATTTAGAAATTAGACGATTAATTTTTATGATTGGAACATGTATAGATTTGGTTGAACTTGAGCAATTACTTATCGTTATGTTAATGGAGATGTGTGATGTTAATGGAGATTAAGAACTGTGATAATTAAGTGTAATTATGAAAATTAGAAATTAATTGAGCTTGATCAATTAGTTATCTTTAAGTTTGTATATCGATTATAACCAAGTACACTAATCAGAAACCAATTCATGAATTGATTTCTTTTTGTAAAGTCAATTGACATTGATAATTAGTAGATATTAAAGTGTAACTTTGAGTATAGCTTTTAGATGGTTTAAATTAGAGAATATCGATTATATTTTGGGGGTACCTATCAATCAAAAATACTAATTTGTAAAGCTTAAACCTAAAATGTCAACACTGAATAAAGTCCTATACCTAGTTTAAAAGAACAAAAAGGAGTGATATACCTAGTTCTACTAATTATTTACAAAAATACTAAGTGTCAAATTATGAACGAAATACCAGCAATAAAATGTAATATACTAATTATTTACCTGCACAAGCGCTTTCCAAATACAATAGCAATGACCTTGCACTGTCAATACAAATAAGAAAATATAATTATAAATCCAATCTCATCTAATGATATTGAAATTAGAAATGTTTCTTATTTTCTTCTCATTTTGTCAGTCAACAGTTTGCCAAAAGGTAGAACACCAACAAAACATAACCCCATTCCTGTATATCTTCTCATCAGGTTAGAATGGGTCAAACGGGTCGGGTTGGAAACAAATACAATCTTATAAAAGTTGAATGGGTCAAACGGGTCGGGTTCCTTGATGTCCAAATTATAAAGCAGGTCAAACTGTTCAAGAAAATGCATTATAACATACTACTTAGCATTATTACATAAATATAAAATACCTTCAACAGAATTGATGCTCTAGTTCTAACGGCTTGTCAATGACTCACTTCAGCCAAATTGTTCCACTTTGGTATCTGAAAACCATAAACATAAAAGAAATGAAAGATATTAAATTCCGAACATATGATCATCTTCTAAAATAATAATTAGAACCTAGCTAGTTCCAATGAGAACCTACCTAGACGACATGTGAATATTTTATCAATGTTTTAAAAACAATAAGGCCATAAGGGACCTCAAAGCCAAGGTGAAGACATGCATCCACATACAGAATTAAAAACAGTTAACAAATGTATATAAATTTTAATAAACTAATAAACACTTAACAAAGCTACATGAGATTACAAACAACTGATAAGAATTAACAACCCATATACAATCATGAACAAATAATGGTTGAAATGGAACAAGAACATTTTATACACAATCAACTACATCTACAAAACTGAAGAAGGTCACATGCTTAAGTTGTTGATTCTATGTTTTGGGGCAATGAGCTCTGCTAAGGGTTGTTTAAATTTTTATTAACACAAGTGTTTGGTTTGATAGTTTGTGGGTTGTTAAAATCATTTACAAGGCCAAGGGCTTTTTACTGATTAGCAGTCTTGAATCTTTCTATCTCTTTCATGTGACTGATTAGAATAAATGGCAACAGAGCAAGCATCATCGGTTGTAAAACAGAAGCTGTCTAGTAATTTTTCTATTAGAAAAAACTTTTGCAAAAGAAAATCTCTCAACAATTTAGAATATAAAGATGCATTTATTTTCTGGTTTCTTTATGTTTTCAATTGGCTATTTTGGGCCTCCCTATATTTGGTTGCTATGTTACCACCTACAGTCAATTGGAAAAGAAAATGGACTTAGAAGGTTTATTCTTCAATTTTTTAGTGTAACAAAATGGATATATTTGTCACCTGCACAAGCTCTTCTCAGATGCTGCAAGTGCTATGTCCTGCAATCCCCAAAAGTTTAAGGAAAAAAACAATCTTAATGGTCTAACTTTGAATTTGACAATTCATAATAAGGATACATGCTTTAATTTTGTTATGATTAAACAAAAAGAGAACAAGATATGGTTAAAAACAAGAACAGTGGTCAACTAAATTATAATTCTACACACATTCTAACACCAAAAGCTATTTACGCCAACAATGAATGTTTAACTACCTAAGAAGCAAATACCAAAGGGTCTCTGACCTAACCGAACCAATTTGTACGAAAGGCGTCCCTCCCCAAGTGGTTGAGGGTTCACGTTAGATTAAAATAACATCTACAAATCTTAAACTCATGCAACACATAGCAGATTATTTAACAAACAAATAACATATACAAACAGCAAAAAACAACAACTTTGTAACCAAAAAGGCTAAAAAAGAAGTACATAACCACTATAATAACAACAAAATATTAAGAAAAAACCCATTTCAACATGCTGCATACAGATCACACAACAACAACCAGCTAACAACATGAATACACCCGCAACACCTAAGGTATATATAATAAGATTTTTGATTTGATCACTTGTTGAAATTAACATTTTTATCTATTACAGTGTTTTTTATTATGCTTTTTGAGCTGTCATCTCATTGCTCTTTTGTACCAGATCTATGTTCCAACTTCCAACAACAGTACCAAGTTAAATTTCATGTTCACTTGTTGAAATTAACATTTTTCTATATATAGCTTACTCTTTTTTACATATCTATGTTCAGTTGTTGAATCAATGACCTTGTAGCAAAGTACGTGACAAAAAATAATTTCATGATGTATAGATTCATTATAACTTACTAAATACAAAAACTATAACAATTGACTATAACTAAGTACGAATAAGTGTATTTCTAGATTTGCTACTAAGTAAATACAAGATAAAAACTATACATGAAGTCAAACTACCATTAGGAGACAACTCAAGAACAAAATGTAATCCCCCTTCAACACCATAACCTATTAATTTAACTGTATTTGGATGGTTAACATGACCTTATTGTTTAATAACAACAATTTGTCCAATTTATCAGAACTCTTTGTACACCTTTGCATAAATCCATTTCCAATCATATTTTCTATAAAGTTGTAATGACTAAGGAAATTATGAGATAATTTCCAGTTTTTTTGCCTCCCATCAACATTACAGCAGACAAAGATTCTTTTGTTCCTACATTGAAATGATCTTGTGCTACTTATCATTAGTACCTTAAATAAGGCAATCATGCTTATCATTAGTAAATTAGTAACGTTTTAGAAGCTGCATATTCAAATTAGTAAATCTTTTGTAGTGTGAGTGCTACTGTTTAATTCTCTTTGGTGTTTTGCCTTGACTGTTCTCTATAGTGCAACTGTTTAATTCTCTTTGGTATTAGGAGTACTAAGATTGCACATAACAAAAAAAATTAAGTAATGTGTTGTTAACTGTTTCTGCCGCCACATTGCGCGGTGCAAGAAATATTGTTTGCTTCTGTTGCTTGAATTAATATAAGTCATTTTGATTATGTAAGGACGGAAGATTTTTATTTTGGAAAATCAAAGAAAGATATAGATTAAACACTGACTATTTTTTTATATGTTAATGGTAGGAGATAATGTTGACATGGTCCTGCGTTCATTGCAGAAAGTAATTTTGTCAAACTCGAATTAAGGTTAAAGTCACATTTAGCTTAAAATCACATACAAACATATGTTCATTGGTACTCACTTTTATTTTCATTGCAGTCTGTATGTAATTTAGGAGTATGGTGCTATCAGTTCAACAATTAAATTCACTGCTCTTAAATGCACGTATTAAATCTTTATAAACCTGTAAGGCGCCAACATTTTCACTCACTCACAAGGTTAAGAACCCAAACCATCATTTTGTAAACAAATTATAAACCTGTGATTTATATGAAAACCTTCTTTTAACACAGTTAAACACACCATGGTATATGAAACACTCAAAAAGTAATATCGTTTGAAATTCCCACATAACACATCCAATCAGGATGGAAACATGTGGGACACACATAAAAATACAAACAAATACATTAC